>CAKAKR010057584.1:12679-69746 GCA_916700685.1 Adelosebastes latens
ATTGCTGAGGGGGGGGGGGGACCAGAACCAGGACTTCACGGGTCAGACTGTCAGACCCTGCTGTCGTAAAATGAGAGGTTTTCTAAAGGGAATCTGGTGCCTGGAAACACTACCGCTTTTGTCCACAGGGCCCGCCAAAATCAACGCAAAAGTAAAGTTCCTCATAGTAGCTTTAGGGTTTCAGCATTTGAGTTTACACCATGTGGGGTACAGCCAACATTTAATCTGTAGCAGGACATAATGTCAGCGTATGAGAGTGAATGATTTAGTCAATGTGCCAGGTTTTGTCACTTATAAGAGGGATATTCAGATGTGTCCTCATACAGATAAGCAGATACACAGACTATCAAATCAGTTCATCAATGGAGAATCCTTTCAAATCCCTTACCTAATCTAATTTGGTTCAACTTTAAATGTTTGGAATAACTAAAGTTCCAAACAACTAAAACTTTTAAGATCTGTAATCAGTAGGGCATTACAGATCAGAAGGCAAAAACACTGCAGTTTTGATTGGTAGCCTAATTAAAAATGAGATGAACGGAAGATTGTAAAATGTTGATTAAATATATCTGGCACACAGGCGTCTTTGCACACCTTACTTTTCATTATATACTTGCTCCAAATAGTGGGGGGCCTGATTCAGAACTTTTTAAGTTGATCAGCTTAAAATGTTAAAAAGCACACAAGTGAAAATTGGGGGTCATAAGTAATGCGTTTATGTCCAATCATCGTCCTGTGAGGAGCGTGGTTTAGGTGTGTGTGAGGTGACACGGAGAGTTGACTGTTTATTCTAAACAACAATGGATGCTCCTGAAGAGGTTAGTGTAGATGCTGCAATAGCATCACTTCTATCAGAAATGGAGAGTATTTGTCAGAAGTGGGGAAAATACCTGGACTTTGTGAATGGTCAATAATAAAGGCCACCACAGATGTTGGACCATCTGTGATTACCTGATTGATTGAGGTATTTGGATGTATGACTGCGGCCAGTATGAACTTATGTATGTTATATGTTGTATGTATGTTATGTATGTGATCTATTATTTATTTATTTAGTTATATATTTATATGTCACCTTGTAAAGGAGAACAATGTTTCATAATTCATTAAATGAATGCATCATTAGCAACCTTCTTCTGAATATATTGTCATTACCACTGAATGAAAACATTGAAGAGATAGCTCTGATTTATTGAAGAGGGGTTTGTATGAGGTACTTATCAACAGTCAGTGTATTACCTACAGTAGATGGCGGTCGGCACGCCCCCAGTTTGGAGAAAGAAACAGACAGGAGTACCTTTGGCAGCAGCAAAACATATTTTAGACACCTACAAAAATCAATGTCAGTTTAAGTGTACACTAATTTAGAATACTTTCATCGATTTACCGAGCCTTCAGACAGCCCTTACTAACAGGGAACTGAATCCGTTATCTACGCTCTCTTCAAAGCCACCAGACTCCTTCGACAACACGGCAGTTGCTGGTCTACCGCTGCCTCGATTGGTTAGTTTGTTTGTGTTATTGTGTGACTTTGATGAATACAAAGTGGTATCCAGCAGTGGTAGTATTGGTATTTTAGGTAGGGATTCTCCCACCACCTACCTCGTGATTGGCATAATTGGCAGGTGACAAGTGACAAGTCTTTGACATAAGCTGGTCCTGGTTATCAGATAATGTGTCACTAATTCTCTTTCCAGTGTTTTCTTTATGCTAATAACAGGCTGAAACCAGTACTAAGTAAGTGACTCGATCAGATTTGCACATTAATGTTAACTCACACTTACTGCAGCTGAACTTCAGATCAGCTTTTAGTGCAGAAAACCACATTTGACAAAGTCATACACTGGTGGTCCCAGAAGCCACGAAGACTCTTTAACAATGTCAGTATTCTGGAATGACTTAACATGGTGGAAGTTCGGCAGGACTGTTTTAAATGTATTTATTCATGTAAATATTTATTGGTATTTAGTAAAGATATTTAGGTGTGTATATATTTATTAAGAGTATTTATATTTGGGGTAATGGTTTTATGTAAATAGATTTGTATATTTTTATATATTTGTGGGTTGTATTTAATATCAGGAATGGTATGTGCCAATTGAACAGGCTATATAAGGCTGGTGAAACTCAGTCGAGTGGGCAATGCTAAGGTGGAGGCCAACATGTGTGCACGGTGCTGTGCAAGAAAAAATAAAATGTTTTCATGCTGAAACGCCATCCTGTCGTGGACTTCTCCTCATTTGCCTCCTGGACTGCTAGCTCATTCTAATACTTGGTGAGGTTTAAACAACAAAAGTACTTGGTTAGGTTCAGGAAAAGATAAGTACATTTGTTACATGACTTAGGCCCTACGTAATTACGTAACAGAACAACAGTAAAAACATTGACATGGTTGACCTCCCCGACATCCGTAAGCAGACTTTCTCGTTCTGTATATTACGTCAGTTGCTCTGAGTGTCTAATAATGACACGGATGGGTTTAAATTGAAGTTAGTTGAAAGCCTGGTGCGTCCCATACAGATGATAAAGGGTGCCCCGGTGTGTTTGTATGAGATGCCAAGGACTACTGACAAAGAGGTGCAGACTTCTATGTAATAATGTCAGCAAATATTGGATGGATTGCCATGGAATTTGGTACAAATGTCCCTGGTGCCTAGAGGATGACGTTGGTGATTCCTTAACTTTTCCCCTAGTGGCATCATCACGCCCAATACTTTATATTAAATATTTGCAAAGTTGATTACATACCCGGCATGTTAGCACACCTGCTAAACATCACCATGTTAACATTGTGATTTTGAGCTTGTTGGCATGCTGGTGTTAGCATTTAGCTAAAATAACTGCTGTAAGTAAGTACAGCCTCACAGAGCTGCTAGCATCGCTGCATTCTTAGTCTTACTCTTTTTGGCATGTGGAGGGTGTGAAGTCATTCCAAGTCAAAAGGCTAAAGTCCAAGTAAAGTCACAAGGCATTAGTGTTAAAGTCAAAGTTGAACTGCAAGTTATTTTTGTTTGTGTCAGTTTGATTCCAAATCATCAGCTTCACGACTTGAGGTCAAGTCATGTGACAGCCACAAACTGCCAGAGGGTTTCCTCTAAATGCTCACGTTTCCGTGGTTATGCCAACCTACGTACACCGCATGTGTCTGCAAAGCTGAGGCACCTCCACGCTGTTAAGTGCATTAGATGCCATTAAACAGTGAATATGACAGCTATAGGCAAGAGCATTATCCCTCTTTAATACAATCCAGAAGAGGGAATGGCCAACTTCATGTGATTACAGAACCAAATGGTATATATACGGTATGCACCATTTCACTGGGGAAATGAAAAAAAAAACACTTTCATAAGTTCGCTAAAACCCCACAACATATGCCTCTTTGAAAGCACCGGAGCCAAAACATGATTAACACTGCTGTTTTCACACCAGCTGCATTGATCAGATGTAATCTAATGAAACATCAGGGTTTTGCAGGAACAAAGCCAGCTTGGTTTAGAACACAGGGGTCTTCTGACTTCACTCACAGTGTTACACATACCAGGTGAATGTATTCATCCTGAGTGCCTTACAGTAGAAGGGAAGCATTATTTTTTTAACAGGGTTTTGACGAACACCTTGCTAACAGTGAATCACAGTCATCCAGCCAGCTGAAATTATTAATGTGATAATGTTATAGTTGATGAGCTATTGAGCTATTATCCTGCTCAATGTGCTGCTTGGTAGGGATTCAGCTGGGTGGATGCCATTAGAAAAATAGGCATGTGTGGGTAAATTAAGCTAAAACCTCTCACAGCTACAGAAATCGATTGGTTCATCATGTAATGTCACCATAACCAGATGATGAAACATTTTTTTATATTATTTAATTTTAGAACAATCCACCAGAAAGATTATTTATGTATATAATATTCAAATTTTGTGTTTCCACAGCAAATGTTTGATGATTTCCCGTTTTCCCATTTGAGTCAGTGAATGGAGGACGTGACCTTCAGCAGAGCTGTTTTGCCCATTAGCATGACCATGGCCACTATGAAAATGTTTCCACTCTCTGTCTGTTCGGCCGTCTGTCTCGCTGACCGAGACACCTGTCTGTAATCAGACGCGGCACATCTCCTTTGGCAAGGCCGACACAATCTGGTCACCGTCCAACCGTATATGTGACAGATTGGTTCGGACGCTTTGCCAGTACCGGCGCGGCCTCGTCCCGGTCCACTACCACACCAGCCAACTGTTATCCCTGCAAAACAGACGAGACAAACACACCGCCGATTAAAGCTTTGCCCTATACCACCTACGTTTTCATCAGCCTCGGGGCTATCATGCACAGATTCACTCCATAAGAGGTCCTAAGAGGTAAGAGACAGGGTCGACGCCTACTACATTAACATTTTGTTCTACTTTATGGCAAGTTGGGTATTGAAATAGCTTGAAGCGAGTAATGCTT
The DNA here is from genome assembly GCA_916700685.1 of Adelosebastes latens. Classification (NCBI taxonomy): domain Eukaryota; kingdom Metazoa; phylum Chordata; class Actinopteri; order Perciformes; family Sebastidae; genus Adelosebastes; species Adelosebastes latens. The sequence continues at coordinate 17,124 of CAKAKR010057584.1, forward strand.
AAGATGTTTCACATAGATTGGACATATTCAAAACAGGTTTGTCATGTTCACATACGATTAAGGGTTTGACTGTAAGGGTGCTTTCACACCCGTAGTTCGGTTCATTTAGACTTGACCAAGCAAAAAAAGTTATACATTGTTGCATTTTAGTTCTGGTCCAGTTCGTGTTCACGCTTAACTACGTTTACATGCACAAAATATTCAGTTTTTTGCTCTTATTCTAAAAAAAGACAATATTCCTACTAAGCTGTTTACATGGCTAATGGAAATTAATATTCCGCTAATATTCCTGTGTATATGCCGCCGTGAATACTCTGATTATTGTAACCGGTTGTGCACTGCTTAGCAAGCGAAGCTTACGTTAGTGGGCTAAAGACACTCTCTAGGGACTGCGGTGGTCCCATAGAATAAATTACCTCAATCAACTAATTACGGCATTATTGTGAAATAGCTGCTCTAACTAGGGCAACCTAATGACCACAAAATAAACATAATTTATTGGTCGACATCACACATAGAAAGTGACTGCTAAACGTGTTAGCTGGTGACTCTCAGCGGAATGCGTCGTGGTTGCTCTTATTGACGGCAGCTGTGTCCTCGTAAAAGCCTTCAATTTTACTTTAATCAATTTTAAATACATACTCATCTTTGTTTATTATCCACGCCAACATAAGTTACGATGCATTCGGCTGAAAGTCACCAGTTAACATGTTTAGCCAACAGTAGAGTCACTACAACTTGCCACCGCGGTAATGGCGGCGACGCGGAACAAACAAAGCGTCTGCTGGATTTGTCTCTACCTATAATACAAGTTTCGCTTTTGAATTCCTGCTAACATTACACATCTCCTGTAGTGAAACCCTGTGATTGGTCTGCTTTGCTTTCACACCATAAATCAACTTGTTTGGTCCACGAGTTTGACAGCTTTCACACCAGCCTAAACGAACCAAACCATACGGGGCAAATGGACCACGGTTACGGGTGAAGGCACCATGACTCTTAACATCATAACCCAAATATTGATTTACTACATCAAAAAAGTAACATGAACTTGACAGTTCATTGTTTATCTTGACAGCAGTTGTCAACTCTATCTCAACTCAGGATGTCGCTTATACTCTGTGGCTTTTTGTCGGTATCACAAGGTCTTCATCAGAAGATGGGAGTTTGCTAAGTTGTCATGGAAACTGTAGATGTTGAAATTTCCATTACTCTGAGCACTTGAGCTTGACAGTTCATTTTTGAACTTGGAAAAAGCAGTTGACAAATCTTAACTCAAGGTCTGCATACTTCCTTGTTGCTTGTTTTTTCTGTGCTTTTGACCCGATGACACTGTCTTTATCAGCAGAATCTCGAATACTGAGACACAGTCAGATCGTTTAGTCAAAAGGGAGGTGTTTTTCTCGGCTGTTATGATAATGAATAACATCAACAAAGGACGTATACTCTCATGCCAATTGTCATTCTGTAGAACAATGTGCCACTTTTCTCTCTGTTAAAGGCAACTTTGAAAAGAAATGCAGCCTGTTGTTTTTATTAATACTTTACTGAGCATGTTTAGAACGATGTGTAACTTGGTGATATGTGATAGTATAGCTTTCAGACTGAGCCTACTGTGTTCACTGTCAGCTGTACTGCAAGCCTTGAATGGAGGTCTTGTTCGTTCAAGGTGTGTGACAGCATGAATGTTCATTAAAACAGACAACTCCTATTAAGTCTTGTCACCCATGGGTGTCTCCCCACAGAAGCAGCACTCACAAGTTCTCAGCTTGGCCGCACCATCAAAGAAAGATCTAATGAAACTGTTAGATGCGAGTCAGAGTTGCTTAACCACATGATCAGAGGGGAGGCTAATACAATACACTATTGGTTGCTGCGTCTATGTGGGGGAACGATGTCCTTTAAAGGTAAATACATTGCTCTTGTCTCTTGACTCTCTGCATTGGCCATTTTTGTGCAATTTTTGTGTAAAATCGGTGCATCTGGGACAACAACATGTTTCAGTCAGTCAGAGGTTCCATGCATGCTTGCAAACCCTCCCGATTTTCCCGGGAGACTCCCGTTTCTCATCGCCCTCTCCCGGTTTCCTTCCGGGGTTAGGCATTGACCTCGAATGGTTAAGGTTAGCCATTGATCACGAATGGTTAAGGTTAGGCATTGATCACGAATGGTTAAGGTTAGGCGTTGACTTTAAATGGTTAAGGTTAGGCATTGATCACGAATGGTTAATGTTAGGCGTTGACTTTAAATGGTTAAGGTTAGGCATTGACTTCAAATAGTTAAAGTTAAGCATTGATCACGAATAGTCAAGGTTAGGCATTGACCTCGAAGGGCTAAATTTGGGCATTGATCTCAAATAGTTAATGTTAGGCATTGACCTCAAATAGTCAAAGTTATGCATTGACCTTGAATGGTTAAGGTTAAGCATTGACCTCGAAAAGTTAAGGTTAGGCATTGACCTTGAATGGTTAAGGTTAGACATTGATCACGAATAGTCAAGGTTAGGCATTGACCTTGAATAGTTAAAGTTAAGCATTGACCTCAAAAGGTTAAATTTACGCATTGACCTTGAAAAGTTAAGGATAGGCATTGACCTTGAATGGTTAAAGTTAAGCATTGACCTCGAAAAGTTAAGATTAGGCATTGACCTTGAATAGTTAAAGGTCCCATATTGTAAAAAGTGACATTTTCATGGCTTTTATATTATAAAGCAGGTTTAAGTGCTGTATAAATACTGTGAAAGTATCGAAACGCTTAATCCACAGAGAAATACACACAGCCTGTATTCAGTAACTGAGCTTTTGAAACAAGCCGTCAGGATTTCTGTCCATTTGTGATGTCACAAATCTACTATCTCTAGACCATTTCACAGTTTTAAACGCAAACATTCTAAATGGGTCTCAGTTTATTTCCCGCTGCAGTGTATGTGAATGACATCAGCTGACAGGAAGTAAACATGGACCCAAGCTGTTGCCTGGCAACTCATTTCTGGTTGCAATTGAAATGTACTAAAACGGAGCGTTTCAGACAGAGGGTAAATACAGGTGTATTCAAGCAGACAGTATGAGGAAAATAAAGTTTTTTTTTTTAACATTAAAGCATGTGAACATGTTCTAGTAGAAACCCAAAATACAAGTATGAACCTGAAAATGAGCATGATATGTCCCCTTTAAGGTCAGGCATTGACCTTGAATAGTTAAGGTTAGGTACTGATCTCAAATAGTCGAGTTAAGGATAGGGCAAAGGGCAGCAAGTCTCGCAAGAGTTTTTGCAAGTTTTTTGCAATTTATTGTGCAGCTAGCATGGCTGCAGACTCTCAGTCTTGTTAACTTGTGACTGATCATTTCACCACTGCTCCAGTTTGTGGTTATTAGCTACCTTACACTCTGGTGAAAGGTAGCTAATCAGAACTGTCTTCTTCCCAGCTCATTTGATGTACATACCAGCAAACTTGGAGGATAGCACACAAAGTGGGTCATCAATAACCGCTCTCTTTCACAAGTATCCTTCGTTGTCTTATCTGCCACACAGCTGTTTTATATTAAGAAATGAAGACATGCAGCCAACTCTATAATGATCCATGATGACGCTAGCTGAGGCTGCTAATGGACACAGCTGCAAAGCTCCTGTAAAGCACCAAAGGTAGCATAAAAAAAAAAATGTGTTCTTCAATGTGAGTGAAGTGTGACTGAAACCCCTTGTCTACTGTAGTGTTGCTCAACATCCTTCTCTGTCACTTCTTCAGCCAGGAATGGCAAATGACAAGAGTGCACAAACACACACATTTAAGCTCATGGTCCACTCTAAAAGATACAGGTCAAATGTCAGATTTTACTGTCTGTTTCTGATTCCACCTTAAAATACTTTTAAGCCTCTATACACCCTTTCCTCTTTACCCTTCTCATCCACTTCTCCTTCCTCCCTCCCCCCTGGTTCTCTCTCTAATCTGAAAGGGGAGATGGCGGCCGGCGCTGTTAGCCAAACAAACCTCGATGGAGCGTGCAGGGGGGGCCCCCCGTGACTCCAACACTCCACTTGAGTAGGTGTCTTTAAGATCCCCCCCAGACAAAGAGGTCTGCTTTACATTTCCACTTATTTATTTATGATCGGCAAATAGAGGAGGAGAGGTCTCGGCTCTACTTCCCCCATGAGTGGAGCAGCGCCAGACCTTTGAATTTGAGCTGACGTTATACATATATATCATGCACAGAGGTTGTCGGTGGTAGGTGGTGTGATACAAGTGGTGTGTTAGTGACAAGGTGTTATCTTGGTTTACTGCTTGATGATGACTATTTCATTTGCAACGTCTCATGCTACAGGTGGCCATGAAAGAGATGTGTGTTACAACTTATAAGCATGACTATTTGTGTTCACCAGCCGATAGCTTCCCAATGTTTTTCTGTACATTACTGAAAAAGCCCCACCCCGTCTTTGTTTCTCAGTTGAGAGTCTCCTAGAAAGACACTAGAACTCCTACACTCTTGGTTGATTAAAGGTCCCATATCATGCTCATTTTCAGGTTCATACTTGTATTTTGTGTTTCTACTAGAACATGTTTACATGCTGTAATGTTAAAAAAAAACCTTATTTTCCTCATATTGTCTGCCTGAATATGCCTGTATTTACCCTCTGTCTGAAATGCTCCGTTTTAGCTCATTTCAACAGAATTGCAACGGAATTGCGTTGCTAGGCAACAGTTTGGGTCCATGTTTACTTCCTGTCAGCTGATGTTATTTACACACATTGCAACAGGAAATAGACTGGGACACATTTAGAATGTTTATGTTTAAAACCGTGTAATGATCTATATATTGTATATTTGTGACATCACAAATGGACAGAAATCCTAACAGCTTGTTTCAAACGCACAATTTCTGAATACGGGCTGTGTGTATTTCTCAGTATATTGAGCGTTTTGATAGTTTAACAGTATTTATATATCACTTAAACCTGCTTTATAATATAATAGACATGAAAATCTCACTTTTTACAAAATGGGACCTTTAAAGAAAAAAGGAAAACGCAACATTGAAATGAGTGTAAAACTGGCAGAACTCAACTTTTCAAGTTTATAATAAAACTATAAAAAGTTCCGTCAACTAATAATCTTTGTTCGACTTACTTTCCTTCTTTAAAGAGAAAGTTTGAGATGCACGAATTAAGAATTCTATATTAAGATTGTTGAGTAAACTCATAAAAGGTCAGTCAATAACTGTTGACGAGTTCCTGTTATAGGCCTCATTTTCAGTCCTTTGTATATTTCTATGATGAAAGCAGGTATGCACCACACTGCCTAATCATTACAGCTTTTTCTGTACTGCTAGAGGCCACATCCAGCCTGTTGGGAGAGTGTTTGAGGTGAATATTTAGCTTCATTGTGGTCTGCTGCAGTTTCAGTTTTGATCAGAGAGAACACTATGTGACTTATCAATGTGGCTCCCAATTTTTGTTTCCAATAAAGCCAAAAAAAAGAAAGAAAATAAATTATGGCTTGCTGGAGCACACTAGAGTTCCTTTTTCTGGCTGAGCATGAAAATAATTGACTAAAATGGCTCCTTTGAGACTTTTAAGATTTTTGCTGGCCTTAATGAATCACATTCTTAGAAGTCATTTTGGGTAGTTTGCGGTGCTTTTAGAGGGACTTATTTATAACTGTACAGCTGTTTCTTTTGTAATGATTGTGTATGATGAATAGTCTTTTTGGACCAGTGTGCGTCAAGTCACCTGCAGTACCAGCTTTGGCCACCAGGCCAAAATGGCCTCATAGCTGAGCTCTGTTCCTGGGGGCTTGCTTCAGCCAATATAGGATGATAAAAATATATTTTTGGAGACATCGTTGTAACCAAGACAAGAAAATTAGCACATGCTAAGAAGTTGGCCAAGCCTCAGTCTGAACCGCTAATATAATTACCTTTTGAGAATTTTACAATATTAATATTAGTTACAATGAGAATATCTTAGTTAGTACAACTTTTCGCAAGAAAACAAATATTTGACATCAATATCTTGCAATAGTTACAATGATCAATTAAAGGTCCCATATTGTAGAAAGTGATATTTTCATTTTTTTTTTTTAATTCTAAAGCAGGTCTAGATGCTATATAAATACTGTGAAAGTATCAAAAAGATCACGGAGAAATGCACATGGCCCGTGTTCAGAAACTGTGCCTTTAAACGAGCCATCAGGACTTCCGTAAGTTTGTGACGTCACAACTATACAATCACCGGTAGAAGTTTCCGTGTAGTTGACACACACACACATTGAATCCCCCCGGCTGCAGTGATGCAGTGACGATGGCGACAGCACAGATGCGGAAGACCAGAAACGCTGACCGATCAGAACAGCCTGGGCTTTTTCAGGAGGGGGGTCTTAAAGAGACAGGCACTAAAACAGAGTGTTTCAGACAGACGGTGAATACAGGTATATTCAGTTGGACAGTAGGAGAAAAATAATGTGTTTTTTGAACATTAAAGCATGTACACACAATTTAGTAGAAACCCAGCATGATATGGCTCCTTTAATATTTTATGTTTAGCCAAGATATATATATATGATCTGAATTGCAATAAATTACACAAATGGATTTGCAGCAATTGTAGGAAAGAAACACATACATTCACTGTGAGAGAAAATTAAGAATGTTCCGCTATAATATATGATATTGCTGCAAAGCCACATTTATGTTATTCCATTTATGGATTATGTTCTCTAATGAAGCTGAATATGTAGAAGCAAGTAATGTTCACCAGTGTTGAATGATGAAATTTAGAACCACCGGAATACCTGAGCACTTCTTATTATGTGTAAAACACACGCACATTGTTCCTTTTCAGTCATTCACGCTATCATATACTAATATATTCTGGGCTTTCCTTCACACGTCATATTTTGTCTTTGCTCTCTCTCTCACACACACACACACACACACAGACGTTAATTCCTCTGATTACTGATTTACACAACCAACAACACAACAGCACAGGTGGCCCGCCCCGGGCTCTTTTCCCTTCTCCTCCTACTCAACGAGAGAGCGAAAAATGGAGGCAGAAAAACCAGGGATGAACGTGCTAACGTGTGAAAACATAATGGAAGTCAGCCTGAAGGTAAAGACCAGGGATTACAAAGTGAATCCAGGCTCGGTAACCAGCTGGAACACTTTTTATTTTTGCATACACACACTTGATACGGTACCATATTGTGGTTTATGTTTCCATCCTGGAAAGCTCACAGCAACGTGGGAAATGCGGCGAATAAGACGTGTTAACTCTTAGCTGGCTTAGACACGCTGGAAGAGGACAACGTGTGAATGTCTTTTGAGGAAGATGATTATGGTGATGATGTCAACAATAAAATACTATTTTACAATGATACATTTGCATTATATACTGTACATACACATTTGCATTGAGGGTATAAACAGAAGAAGAAAGAAAGAAAGAAGAAGAGGGAAAAGGGCTGGGGCTGTCCTTTGACAGTAAACATGGACCCAATCTGTTGCCTAGCAATGCAATTCAGTTAGTCATAGTACAGTCTAGTCTCTATATATAAATGTAGAACAGAACACGGTACATACATGCATGTCCCATAGTCTCTCCCCTGTGGAGAAATGTTGTGAAACATGTGGGTGAGTGGTTAGAATGAGAACTGCCCAGATCACCAAAGTTAGTTCTCCTTGGGGACAAAACTCCAAAGTTCCCATTTAGAGTTTTAACAACTGGCTCAATAAACTGTGCTCCGTTGATTTTAAGGTGTTTTGAAATAGCCTCAAACTCCTACACTGAAAATGTGGAAAGAACAAATGATGGAAATTGTTGCATGTTAATATAATAAAATAAATATGCTGTGAAGATTGAACTGGATAAATGATATGATTAAAGAACAATGGGAGAGCTTTAGTGGATATACTGTATATCTGGAGGGAGCAACCTACAGTATAACCGTGACAAGGATCTGATGCTTTGGCATACAGGACATCTGTGAGTGCTGCCATGGACTAATACCCAACACATTACTGTATCCAAATGACTACCTTTCTTATATCAGTGTCTGTTTGGTTACCTGCCTTTTTTTGTGTGGTTTTTTTTGGTGTTGCATATTCTTTTTATAAAATTCAATACAACTTTACATTATATAAAAAAAAAAATCTAGTTTGAAAACCTTTATTATTAGTGCTAGACTTCAGCTAGTACAGTTTAAGGTCATATATCTCATTCATTGTGCATAGACCAGACTTCATAGGATCTTCCCTTCAGTTTCAGCTGTTTGTGATGAATCAGATGAAGGGACCCTGACTCATACTGTAGGGCGGTGGGTGTATCAGGTTGGGGGCCCGTATGTTGTTGTATTTTGTTTGTGTTTTTTGTTTATAATTGTTTTAAAAGTTTCAAATAAAATATAAAACAATATATAATATTTCAGTTGATATTGGTTTCTGGCACTCTGTGGCAAATATAGAGAAGCTTGTGTAGTCTGCTATGTGCACCGTGCTCGGTGAGTCCTAACAGGGTCAAGGCATTAGAACTACTTACCCAAAGAAAAGGTCCCCATGAAAACTGTTTACAGTGCGTTGTGTGAGTTATACAGAGTGACAGAGGCACTATTTTATGAAAGATATATTAATGTGATTTTTAAAATTATTTGCCAGAAGAAAAAGTTCATAAAAAAATAAACATCATAAACAATAATAAACTCATGTTTACAGCATCTTCACAACCTGCTGCTGTTTGATTACCAGCTCATAGAGATTAAACTTTATACTTCTACTACTCATATGCTCCATTTGAGTTGGGCCTTCCCCCCGGCCAATGTGATACACTTTGACGTGGATCAGCCGATGGGAGGCATGGGAAACTGTCTTGTAATTGACTGCCAGCCTCCCTCATTATAAAGGAGAGAAAAACACAGAAATAAATAAAAAGGGGAATAAATAAATACTGCAATGAATAAGGAAATAAAAACATTGGGAAATACACAGAAACATCAATAAATATGAAAACAATATTTAGTTTCATTAATTAACTATGCCTACTTATTTATTTATTTCATCATTTTGGCAAAATATCTATTTATGTATTTTCTCTGTCTCAGTAGATATTGCCGGAGGTTACTTTAATAAAGAACGCCTGCCCTCAACCCTCATGCCAGCTCATTTCTGAGTAAATCTTGGGTTAAAGTTTCCTAAGCGACTCATAGTTTATGTGTGTGAGTTATGACCCCTCATAGCTGACATCGTTCACAACAATAACAACACTCATAACTCAGTCTGCAGTCTCTCTCTGTCTCCCAGCCATGACCCTCCGTCTCCATGTAGGGCCATGATATCTATTTCGAAGCAGGAAACAGACACAATGTGGGCATGTGCCTTTATGTATACGCTTGTATGTGCATGTGCACGTCCCTTTTGTGCATATGTGTGTGTGTGTGCAGACTATGAAATGCATTACTGCTAGAATCCTGCCTGCATGCGAGATCTGCTAGTTGGTGCGTCATCTCAGAGATATCCAGCTTATTGATTTGAAAATCGACCATGAGTGAGTGCACTTAGCCTTCCATGAAAAAAAAAAAAAGAAATACAAAACGGAAGGCTGAGGGAAATAGTAAAATGCACAGTTCCCTCCGTTGGTTTATTTATCCCTTATAGTTGCCTCTGGGACATACTGTGGTACACTGCCAGACGGCCATGTGTTAAAGAAACACTCCCACAACACATGAGGAACGCACAGACAAATAAACTGCATGAACCACAAGCGAACAAGCATGCATGACCACAAATGCACAAACAAAGCACACATGAACAGAGATCATGAGTCCTGCCATCGGTGAGCACGCCGTCATACATGTACAGATGCTGTTAGTCTGCACACCTTTGCTTTCATGCCACAGCCTGAACAAATCGATGTATCGCCACCCCAGCACAATGACTACGTGACCCTGAACATTGATTGTGTGATTGCCACACACAGTGGTTGTGTTTGTCATATTAAAGCCACCGACAGGCACTTTATCTCTGGTATTGATGCGTCTATAAATGCCTCTTGATAAAGCTGCAATTTCCTTCTTTAATCAGTCTACTAATTGCAACCTCAAGACCCATTTGAACGAGCAACACCGACAAAATGAGAAGGGGGGGAGGAGGTATAAAGAACAAGGGGGGACAAATGGAGATTTAAATCTATTTTTTCTCCACCTTTGTTTTGTTTAAATTGCCATTAATCCAGCAAGTATACAGCATTATTGTGTGAGCTGGAAAAGATGGAGAGAAAGTACGAAATAAAGAAGGAACCACACAAACGAAAGGGGATGATGGATGAGGCGTGCGGGCCGACTAATTTGCGACCGGCTGTTCACACCTCTCGACCGAGGAGGCGCCCCCGCTGTGTGAGCGCTGTACGATTCTGATTGCACTGATGTTATTGAGGTGACGCTCTCTAACTCACAACACCTGGCCCTCTGCTCCAGCCCATCTCCCAGCCTCACTGCCGGGCACTCAGGCGGAGAGGCGACGGGAGGGGAGGAAGAAGACAAGGTGGAGCTGATGGAGCAATGGAGACTGGGAACTCTCTGGCCAGGTCGTGAACCTTCTGGTGGCCTGACATGCTCTCCTAACAGAAGCGCATGCATGCAGATACACATCACACCTTTTGTCTTCACACCTCCTTGTTCACAGTATAAGGCCCGGGCCACACAGGGAACGTCAGCAGCGCGTGGCGGCTGCTGAACCTGTTGTTTTTTATATTTCCGCGTCCAAGTTAACAGGTTAGAGCAGCCACACAGCCCGTGTGAGAAGCGCGTCTCGGCTGCATGTCAGCTGCGTCTCTTCTAGAGATTTGAGGTCTAGCCTATTTTAACCGCGAGCCGCGCGGTTCTACAACAACAGACAGTGAAAGCGATCATTTGACAGTATGTTGACATCATATCAGCAACATCACTACAGTTTCAATGTCTGTACAATATGTCACGGACATGAGAAAAAGTTAATAATTATTATTAAATCAACACTTCCTGCTTTCATTTCAAAATAAAAGCCCTCAAGTTGTTTTTCTGTGGACAGAATTCCTTCATTTGTGAACACAAGGTTTTTATCCTGAAATATTTGCAGGACAGTCTTGTAGAACATTCAGTGACTTGCAGGGCTCCATGAATGAATATAGTACCGGGTTTTAATTGTGTATTATTACTATTATTTACAAATGAGCACATGCTTCTTAACCTTTTACTGTCTAAAATAAATATAAATTACATTTATAATGAAATGAAATGGCCATTATGAAAGGCAAACTCTATGTAGAAAGAAAGGGCTGGCAGCAGCAGCAGAAACGGGGGCAGTCTGGCCCGAGCGTAAGCCTACACACAAATATATGCTTATACAAACAGACATAATAAAAGGAAGACTTTTGCAATGTTTTGGTATTTAGCTAATGCCTTAGTGTTTGTCCAGAATGATTCAATGTGCATTTATCTTAATTAGTGTGGTGGGGCTAGTTTTTGTTACTGTCAACAAATCACATGAAAGCACAAAAAACAACAATGAATGTATCCTAACAAATATTGTGTGTGTATCAAACCTGATATATCTTCCTCCTCTCTTCCATAGAGCTCCATTTTTGTCCAAAACTATTAAAAACAACTTCCTCCCACAGAGTCCAACGACATACAGGTTAGGTTAATTGTTGACTCTAAATGTCCCGTAGGTGTGAATGTGAGTGTGAATGGTTGTCTGTCTCTATGCGTCAGCCCTGTGATAGTCTGGAGACCTGTCCAGGGTGTACCCCGCCTTCACCCAATATCAGCTGGGATCGGCTCCAGGCCCCCTTGACTCTGAATAGGATAAGCGGTTACAGATAATGGATGGATGGATAAATCTGTCAGAAAACAGTGAAACATGCACAACAAAGTTTCCAGAAACCAAATTGACGTCCTCAAGTTGCTTCTTTTTTCTGACCAACAGTCCAAAATCAACCAAGATGTGAAGGAAAGCAGTAAATCCTCACATTTAAGAAGCTGGAACATGTGAATGTTTAGCACTTTTACTTGAAATGATTAATCAATCATCAAAATGTATCAACATTACTAGTTCCTGTGGTAGAAGAAATGTAGGGAATTTAGTTTGCCTCAAGTCAGTCCCACATAAAATATCCAGGTGCCAAAAATCCAAATGTGTATTAATCTGCAGCTGAAAATAGTCCCCAATAAAAGCACTATTATGCTGTAAAAGACAGTGCCCAGCTCCCTCAAATAGCCTTGAACAGATTTCTGATGTGTCTAAAAAGGAAGAGGACGGTTTATTTAATTCTTAGGAAACTCCAGAAGCTGTTTTGTTGATTGGAGATGAGATCAGTGTTTGCTAGTTTGTAGCTCACTAAACCAAGAATAGACTTATGGGAACAGAGGCCCGGAAGCAGGCAGTTATAGTTGAGATTAAAGCAACATTAATTGTAATTATGAAATGGCTCTAAGGTTGTGTGTAGTTGCATGCCTTTAATATGCAGTGTGCTGTAGACTGCATTAAATACACTATCTGGGGAATCATTGAGTGTTTCAACTGGAGAAATAAATGAATTAAAAGACGAATTACATTAGCAGGTCCCAGTTGGGTAAATGCACACATACTGCACACGTACACATGCATGTGCACACATACACACACACTCACACACACAGCATCATGCAAATGCACGTACAGATATGCTCTGCTGTATGGGCTACAAAGACGTGTGTTCACTCTCGCATTGGGTGCACCCGTGCAATCATAAACAGTAATTAAAAGCATGTGCAAACCATAAAGACTCACAATATATCTTTAGCATAAGCATGCCGGCACAGAGACAAATTCACAAACATGAATACTTCTCGAACACACAAGTCTTTAGCTATACTAGCAGCACTGTGAGGCTCTTCTTTGAGCTCAATAACATGCTAACATGCTCACAATGACAATAACATGCTGATGTTTTACTATTTATAGCATGTTTACCATCTTCCAGTTTAATATGTTAACATTTTAGCATTTGCTAATTAGAAATAAACACAACGTAAAACAGAGGCTGATGGGAATGTCTTTAGTCTTGCAGGCGTTTGGTCATAAACCAAAGAATTGGACAAAGTGGAAGTGCTGGTGGCGCTAGATAAAAAGTTGGGGGTTTACCAAAGTGATTACAATTTCTTCTTAAGGGGGGCTTGAATGTGTGTAGGAAATTGAACGGCAATCCATCTGTTATGCCCCACTCTAGGGGTGTGGAAGCGCAACATAAAATGCGAAGTGAAACGGCGAATGAATTGCAACAATTAATATTTATTGTTGCACACAATAATTAAACAATCTATTTACAAATGAAAAACACAAGAAGCGCAGGCTCAGGGTGAATCAACAGCCAAAATAACAAACAAAACAACTTCTCAAACAAGTTCTAACTAAACCCTAGAACAAAAGAAACAAACAAAAATACATGGGCTAAACCTAATTCCTTAACTCAAAACAGGAGAAAACAAATTAAATCAAATGGTGATTCACCCCTACAGCTTCAGGATTAAAGTCCAGTATATTTACAAAGATAATGTAATTTATGTTAGACACCGAGGTCTATACGACAAGGGATTAAAGTCCAATATATATACAAAGATACTTAAGCTAAAGCTACAAATGTTTGCATCAAAACACACCCAGGAAAAAGGCTACGGCTAACACGAGCTAAAGCACACTAATACCACTCTACACGTGGTCACTACTCTAATACTTACTACACACAGTTTACAAGTACAACGCTACAAATGCTGTTGAAAGGTTTGGTATTGCGAGGAGGACCAAAGCAAACACCTGACAGCTTTTGACCTCTTATCAGCTATGTTTTCCCAGAAGTTAAATAGGCCGACCCGCCTTCCTCAGCCAATCTGCAGCGGCGACGTCATCGAAGGCCAGCCAATGGAAACGGTACCTATTAACACAAATCCTCTGAAACAAACGAGAGCTCTCACTCTCCATTAATTTAGCCATACCATTACCTGTAGACAATTTATAAACATAAATACACATAAATACACATAAATACGGCCGGTGGCCGTAACACCATCCAGCTGTTGTTGAGACATTTCACTCAAAACCACAAATGTCAACCTGATGGTGGAGCTAGAAGAAAAGTCAGAGGATCATCAAAGTCATTACAATCCAGTGGTTGTTGAGATATTTGTGGACTGACCAACTAACCGACCGACCAACAGACTCACCAACATTGCCGTCCCTACAACCATGCCGCTGGCTTAGCTAAAGATGATACATTTGATTGAAATCGACAACTTTAATATAAGATAACTGTAGCCTCATAAAACACTCATCAGGCTTGCTGGCAAAGATGGAAACTGGACAGACTTTCTGTCTGCAGGGCAGAGATGAAACGCTGCTCTTTTATATGTGCTGACCCTGTTCTATATCTGAAGCCTCTGTTCGACCAGCTACTAGAACTCAATGCCATCTCTTTTTTGAAAGAATCAAGCATATTCCTGGAGGTTACATTCCATATTTGAAGACAAATCAGCCTCCATATAGCAGCTGCTATACATTTAAATCTTTTTGATTTTAACAAAGCTTAACAGCGATTACTTTGTACAATTACTACACAGAAAACTACAGCTCCATGAAAAAAAAACTACAAGTGCGGCAGTGCGAGTACTTACGTCATTGTAACTTGATTTGGTCCATAGAGTCACCAACTCTCTCTTATAGAGTATACTTTTTATTCTTCTAGTTGTAATGTGTGCAGTCTAAAACTACAGATATGTTCTGTTCTGTTGAGCCATGACATTTAACCTGCGTACTTCTAGGGCTCATGGTGTTCATTAAAGGTGCCTAAAAAAATGAATATTTAATAAACAATAATACAACATAGTTTTAAAAAAAAAAAATACCATCCTCATCTAAACAAAAAAAACAGCCAACCACACGACAAACTGTTGAGGAAGTTTCTGTTCCAAGGCTGTATTTTCAGTTATTAGCGTAGTTACAAACAGCGCCGCCATTCCCACCACGCGCATCACGCACTGTGCGTAGGGCACCAAGTGCCGGAGGGGGCACCACAATTATTATCATCATCATAATGATGGATTATTTAAATTTAAAATGAAGTGCAAGTGCACAACTACAATTGGCATCATTAGACCATTATAGGCAATACAAAGATATACATATTTGCTCTAAATAATAAAATTAATTATGGTGCCCCCCCTCCTCCATCATCCTGTGGTTTGTTCCATTGCGTCTGACAAACTCGAGCCTGACGGTAACTCAAAAATTACAAATGGCCTCAAAAAGGCAACAGGAGTCGGGAGCGAAAGAAAAAGAAACACCGGAATGACGCTGAGTTGCCTCTGCTGAGCGAAGTTTTTCAAAACTTAAGCTCATTAAAAAACATACCTGCGTTCATCATTGGGACATGAACGTCTGAGTGGTCTTGCTGTCATTAGCATCAATGCAGAACTCGCTCAGAAGCTGTTGTATGATGACTTAATTAACCATTTTGCAGCCAGGAAATGCAGACGTGTGCGGCTGTAGAGCTTCCCGCAACTGCTGAAAATGCCTGTTCTGTAGTGCAATATACAGTCTTTTGCAGTGTTTGTAAAGTTTTGTAACTTTTCTTCTGTTTTGTGTGACTAATTGTATAGTTCTGTTTTTCTTATTTGTATTTAAATTTATTCAATTTTGAACACTGACTAATTGTTATTTTTTCTTACAAATACTAATATTTAAACAAATATAACAAATACACCACAAAGCAATTACGCCTAGGGCCCCCAAATGGCTAGCAGCAGCCCTGGTTACAAATGTCAGTGGGATTTTGAATGAGGTTGTCTTACTTGTGGAACAGAACCCGGAAGCTCCGGTTTCACTTGGGCTCTATATAACAC
This sequence comes from Adelosebastes latens, assembly GCA_916700685.1. Taxonomy (NCBI): domain Eukaryota; kingdom Metazoa; phylum Chordata; class Actinopteri; order Perciformes; family Sebastidae; genus Adelosebastes; species Adelosebastes latens. The sequence goes on from CAKAKR010057584.1 coordinate 33,019, forward strand.
CACCCTGCACATTAACTCGACCCCCTCACACCTCTACTGGGCTATCTATGTCATATGAAACACAGGCCAGACCTTTCATACGTTCATAAAGTTTTAACAAGCCTCACACACAGGTGGTAGAGAGGCCGGAGAGGCAGAGGAAGGGAAGCAAAGACATTCCTGTCTGATGAATACATCCACAGTTTAACGGCAAGACATCGTGGTTAATGCCACGGGGTCAAATGTGGACCTAATACTGAGGATGATATACGATATCTGTCTGCACTCCCAGTGCAACTGCAGCTTCACACAAATGCAGCCATGTTTTATCAGTTGGCTAACACCATAAATTCTGAAATATAGGACTTTTATTTACCTCAAATGAAGTGAGAGAGCCTGACCGTTATTTGAGGAAGGCTGTACAGTGGAAACCACTTTTTGTGATCAAAAAGCATCATTCCTATACAAATGCTGTTTGAATAATTTCCTTGTAGTAATCAAGTAGTTCGCTTGCATTGTCTTGTCATACATGACAACATACGGCAAAAATTATCAAACTGCAGGCATTATGTATATATAGACCAGTTCACAGTAAACATAAACATTCTAAATGTATCCCAGTTTATTTCCTGTTGCAGTGTATGTGAATGATATAAGCTGACAGGAAGTAAACATGGACCCAAGCTGTTGCCTAGCAATGCATTCACTCCCTCCAGGATTTTGCAGGCTTTTTTGGGGATTGTTACGGCCTAAAATACCTGATCAGGGGTACATGCAGTACCTTTGAGGGTTTCTGGACAATATTTGTCATTGTTTTGTGAGGTTAATTGATTTCCAGCAACAAATATATACATATATTTGCTCACTCCTATGTTGATAAGAATATTAAATACTTGTCAAATCTCCCTTTAAGATACATTTTGAACAGATACAAAATGTGTGATTAATTTGCGATTAATCACGAGTAACTACAGACCATCATGTGATTAATTGCAATTAAATCATGACGGGTAAAAATAAAGTCCTCTTCTCTCAATAAAAACATAGTCTCCTCAAAGCTTATGACAAACTGCCAAAAACGAGACGCATCAGCGAAACTTGGTGTTCCTCAGGCTACCTTGTGAACTCTACTCAAATGACAGTCATGCACGCTGTTCATCTGCAAGCACCACCCGCGCTGCGGTGACACAGAGCCGGCCGAAAACCGGCAAAGCCTCATCCCAAGCAAGCCCTTGGTGAAGGAAGAGGCAGAAGAATTGGCAGCGAGCCAGTAAATAGCGAAGCTGTCCGTTTCATTACTTTGTGTTCATGTAATAAATGTACAAATGTCACTTATGGTAACCTGCATGACAAATAAAGGACAACAAAATATTGTACTAATAATCATCCGCTTAAAGTAATTGATTCAACCCCGGACATACACCAGTGTATTCAGGCAACCCTCCTCGCTGCTTGAGATGCGTTTTAGTTTTTTGGGACGTCCTTCAAGATGGAGCGTTGAGATCGATTTCCGGGTCACAAGCGAGGACGCACAAAATCGAGAAATGCGATGAGCCTCCGATGGAGATCTGCACACTATTCTAGTTCCTCTTTTTTTCCAGTCTCTGTGCTAACCTAAGTTATAGTGGAAGTAGGCAGTATATTTTTGACTTCATTGGGCAAAAATTCCACAATAACCTTTCAGCATATTGTAATTCAAGTGTTCTGAGAGAAAACTAGACTTCTGCACGGGAGACTTTGACCAATCACAGGTCATTTCATTGAGAGAGCGTTCCTATTGGCTTTGCTCCGGTCATGTGACCGGAACTTGGCGTTCCTTCACCAGATTTCACAATGGCGTTGGCGTCACAAACTTTCTAATTTCAAAGCTAAACCGTGCACTACAAGATGGTTCTGAAAACGTTTGAGGAGAGAAATAGGCATTAACGTAACATAATATTGATTCATATTTGATCAGCGCTGCCTAGTTTGACCGTTTGGTCGAAGTTCGCGAGTGATTGACAGCCGGCTCTCATAGACGGCAGATGGACAGCAGACCTCAGATCAGCTCTTACTGCTTGTTTTCCTCTGGTTTTTGAAATCTTGCAGATGCCGTTAGGAGCACCGGAGGACAAAGAGGCACATGATTTTTTTTCAGGTTACCTGTTTCATGTACTACTGTCAGAGTATAGCGACCGTTTTATAAAAATAACTTTTTTTAATCATATTTGCTCCAATCTCGCCTACTTCAGCTTTAACTAGCTGCTGGTGGTAGCTCAATATGTAGCATACAGACATGAAATCAATCCTCTCATCTAATTATCCGCAAGAAAGCCGAATAAGCATATTTTCCAAATTATTCCCTTAAACCGGTTAAAACTCCAAGGCACAATAACAACCCATGCTAAACAAGTGGCATAGAAACACAAACCAAGGGCATATTGGCATCAGCTATTTGTTACATCTCACAAGTGCTAACTGAAAAAACATGCAAAGATGAAAATGAACATGAAGCCTTGTAGTGTGAACATAACCCCAAACCTATTTTGCACAGCATATAATAGCAGGTGATGTGATGGTACATGACTCTAAACACTCCCGTATTAGTTTGTTTTAAATTTACCGTCATTATCCTAACTGTTGTGTCTGGGTTTTGTCTTTGTCCTTTCAGCCAAGCGTTACCCACTGTGTACACACACACACACGCACAGTGGTCTGTTTCTCGTTGCTGCAGTTCCTCCTCGTTCCAGAGCTTCCCAGCCAATGCTGATGAGCCTTGATGCCATTAGTGTTGATTTCATGTGACAGCGATGAAACTGGATAATGAAAATCAATAAGGCAACTTCTCTAAGCCTGCAATTGTCAAGTTTTATAAATCCTTTTTCTTGGCCAGGGTAGACTTCTCTCTGCTGCATATATATACACATGCAGAATGCGCATGCAGGCGAGTTAACACGCATGCAACAAAAATACACTCAAATGCATGCAAACGGAAGGTGTTGGCTCACTGCATGCACTTCCTGCTGCACAGAGGGCAAAATATATAGATTTATTCAATCAATGGAAACCATATTCACCATGCAGCAATTAAATTAATTAGTATTGGAGAACTTTAATTTGTATACGTTACTCATTTAGTGTATAAAAAGTTGAATATGTTAGTTATGTGTATATGCTTTTCTGTTCTTTTAAATATGTGTTACAGTCCCTTTTTTCAGACCACTAATCAAATGTAATTGCAGTGCATTTCATTAAACCACATTTACCCGCCATCCCTCCACGAGGCCCTTTTGTTCCCCCCTATATTCAACTCCTTTTGTATTACATTCACAGTCGCAGATCGATTCTCTCTGTGGCCTATCAGCGCTCCAAGTTAGACAAATTGCATTTACCTGCTTCACAAACACTTTAAATAGAGAGAACAGAGGAAAATGAGAAAACTGGAAAACAAGATGCCCATGTTAGGAAACTAGAACAAGGACAAGCCTCACTACCATCCCATCACACCGGTGCAGAGTGTGCTGTGTTGATTGTTTGTGGATTGAAGAAAAGGGTGGAGGCTCTCTAACACAATAGGCCTTGATTCAATGGCTGAATATTCTCTCTCAGACTCACACACACACACAAAGGGTAAATCAACAAACTTTCTCCCAAAGATTGCAAGTGCTGCTTTTGATCACAAAATCACACTTGACCTTCTTTCTTCTGTCTCTTTCTCTGAACCTTCGGCGGAGCTGTGAGGGACGGGGTGATAAAGGGGCTGGTGGGTTGTTTTGTCTTGCAGCTCTGTAGCTCTACCCTCCATCTTTCTTTCTTTCTCGCTCGCGCACACACACACAAAAAAAACTTTTGGCAGATACTCCAGCTCTGGGGAACAGAAGAGAAAATGTGTGTGTGATCACAGGGAGGGGAGTGATGATAGCCTGTGTTTTCAGCAGAGGGCCTCGCGTCCTTGGAGGCCCCCACTGACTCATGAATATCTGGCCCGCCAGCTGACAGTGATTGGCTATTGTTGCGAGCCGAGCGGCCTTGTCTGCGCTCATTGCCCGCGCGTCCGACAACATACAACAGTAGCCTCTCATCCCACCTCTGACAGCCAAAAAAAGATGGTTTCAAAACCACACAGAACAAATAGCAGTATGGCTGTAATTGTGGGCAGCGGGCTTGTATTAGTTTAATTGGTGACGATAGTTCGGCCGTCCTTTTCGTCCTTGGAAAAAGGAAATCCATTTAGCCAGTGTTAAAATAACAATACTGCTACAAAAGAAAAACACAGTAGAATATGTGGTCAAAATTTTGTTATAATGTTCAGTTTGTTATTCCACATAATTTAAAAAGGCAATCAAAAAACACAAGTATTGACAAGAGAAGGAAAAAAAAACAAAATCCTGCTGAGCTGCTTAGCAGATCTCAGTGTCTGCCATCTCATTTTTTGACTTGTGAATTTCATGTGACTTTGGGTGCTTTAGCTAATTTTAAATGACATACTTACAGTTATGAAATTGAAAATTAATATATTATAGTGATTTCCATATAAACATCATTGGGCCTAATACTGGGATGGATAGAAACACTTGATTCATATAAGCTATGGACAGTAAATAATAATCAAACAAAAGTTCATAAGAACGCTGAGAGAACACATTTTTGTTGGTAGAAACTGCAGTTTCTTTTAGACTTCTGTGAAGATTATCCATAGTGCAGTATCTGCATTTTTTAGGTATCATAATCAGGTTTATTTCCAAGTATGTTTTCACATGCAAGGCATTTGCCTTGGTGCTTAAACAATGAAAATAACCTAATAAATAATAGACGTAAGAGAAAATAAAAGCAAGTACTGCAAAAGTCAAGAAACATTTAGATAGAATAGAAAAATGCACGATAAAATTCTATGTAAAAAATACTTAATATTATGAATGGTTGTGTGTTCATTACTTTAGTATGAGCCGTTTATAGCTACATAGGGAGCGGGTCCTCTCCATGGAGTCCGCCATGTTGCACCGTCATGTTTCTACAGTAGCCCAGAACGGACAAACCAAACTCTGCTTACTTTTCCTGCTTGGGCCGGAGTAGATAGTGTTTCTCGCTGCCGTCGCCGCAGCTCTCTCTCTCTCTTGCTTCACCACTCACTTCCCACATACACACACACACACTCTACTCACTGGCTCTGCTCCAAATGGCTCTAGAGAGGGACATTCAAGTTTTCACGTCGGCCACCATAGCTCTCCACCACGCTTGGCACACGAGAGAGGCTTTGGTTGGTTGTAATCTCCTCACCTCACTGCTAGATACCGCCAGATCCTACACACTGGACCTTTAAATAAATGGATGAATATGAACAACTTAGCTGCTTCAAGAAATGACATCGTTGCGAGTGCTGACGCTGTGCGGCAGGGGTTCTAGTGGGTAATGAGATGCTGGCGGTTCTGGTGTTAAATTAAACAGCAAAATGTTAAGCTGACAACACAAGTAAAAAAGGTTGACACAACATGTCTCACTGATTATCATAAAGCTTCACATTCACTTTAACAGTGATAAGTTGAGGGTCTGAAAGTCACAATCTTAGAACATCATCAGGTGACGATAATAAATAGGCATGACTGTTCTACACAGTTACAGCTGGTTGAACATGGACTCATTCTTGGGGTTTCTTGATTAGTATGGGAAGTATCTCAGTCATGCCGTTTCCATTGAAACCCATGCAAATTGGTAACAGCTTTGAGTGTCCCAATTGAGTGGTGCATCTGTGGCGACTTGAGATGGCACAGATAGGAGAGAAGGGACACAATGAGGCGAGACACCTTCTTTCCCTGTCCAATCTATTTCCCATGTAATCTCAGCTCTGTCTTCAGCCCCGATCACTGCACAATAACAGCTCCGACAACTCAGCTGCGGTGCCACAATCATCAATCAATCATTATCACCTCACAGCTCTGATCTGAAGAGAACTGAATGAAACAAGACACTAACAACTGGTGGAGGATTACAAAACAGAGCAACGATGGGCCAATATAACCTCACACACGAATGGGATTTGAAAGATTTTCCATTTCCAAATTTATGGTCTCGAAGATGCTAGTACAGATACTCTCCCTTTCAATCTTTCCTTAAACTTTCTTCCCTTTTGGCAGTTGACCTGTCTTGTTGTGGCTGCCAACATCTGGAGGCATGTTCTCCTTTTGCATGCACATAAAATATTAGTCATGTAAGCTCATCTTGCTGAGAGCACTTTGACTAGCGTGTGTAAAAGAGTCGAAGGCGTATGTTCTGCGTGCCAAGCCTATTAGACAAGGCTTGCAGAGTCTCACACTGTAAAACTTTGGGTGGGATTGCTTAAAAGCTCCAATGTAAAAAAAAAAAAAAAAAAAAAAGATATTACTTTCCCTTGTCAAATGGCAAATAAAGTCCAGTTAATCTCAGTAAAGCCTGTTCTGGCCAAAGGGAACATGTATAAACAAATCTATGACAAATGGCCTAGATGTTTCTAGGAAATTAAATTTTAGACCACAAATGCTCTTCCTCTTAAAATCAAGGGCTAGGCAGCTCCCCACTCTCCACACATCAACCCCCAACATATTTGACATTATTTGTCTGTCCCATTTCTCCATCTACTGTTTGAAACTATATGAGGCAGTGATGTCTTAGAATAAACACTGCCTCCTGTTTTGGGTAGAAAGTGTACTGCTCTGTAAATATTTCTGTTGTATCTAAAATGGCATTTTAGAATTCCAAATATTTAAACAAATGTCCAAGAAACAGTCTGACGCCAGTGGTGCCAGCCTGCATGGGAAAAAAAAAATGTTTTATTGAAACTGTACTGGCTCAAGATGATTTATAGTGTGAACATGACGGATTCAGCCAGCCAGCTGCTCTGTGAGGCTGTGCTTTTATTATGAGCTAAATGCTAACTGACATTTTTATCATATCAAACCCCATTTTTGATACTATTTATGGCTGGCATTTTTGAGCCATGCTAGGGACGACAATGACGATCAGTCCAGTCCACCGCTTTGGACAAGACTGAAATATCTCAACAAGTATTGGATGGGTTACTATGAAATGTTGGACAGACATTCCAACCCGGTATCTCGCCAAAGCATGTAAATTACCCGCCTGTCCACCAGAGGATAGTGTGTGAGTGTCATGTTTTGCCTTGCCGAAGCTTGAATATTAGACATGTGTATGAAGGTGCAGTACCAGCATGGGACGACAAAACCACTCACTTAGGTTTAGGGAAAACATTGTGGTTGGCCATAAAATAACTATGTAAACCAAGTACAATACGTACGGAAACAACATAACATAAGTACGGAAAACACGTCACTAATGTTTAGGTCACTAGCTCTGAGCGTAGCATATTTACACAGATGCATTTAGATGCAGATACAGTCAGTACAGACTGCATGGCGTGAAATGACATGCAAAAAGCAAGAACAGTGTTCTTAAAGGGATAGTTCGGGTGTTTTGAAGTGGGGTTATATGAGGTACTTATCCATAGTAGGTGTATTAGGTACAGTTGATGGTCGGCCCCCAACTTGGAGAAACAGACGGGAGTACCGACACCGGAGCAAAGCAAAACAGTGCTGTGGACGGGGACGGCAGAAAAATGTTTTTAGCCACCTAAATGAAAGGCTAACCTAAAACTAAGTTGATATCCATTTCATTGTACGCTATATTTAGAATATGTTCCTACGGCAAACTGAACTGAAAGTGAAACATATCTATACTGTTTTTGTCATCTGAGCCTGCTGGCTTTGGAGAGAGCATAGATAACTTTCACTTTCAGTTCAGTTCCTCCGTCGGAAAGGAGAAGGAAAGGGCTGTCTGACGGCAAGATAAAGCTGTGAAAATATTCTAAATATAGCGTATACCTAAACAGATATCAAGTTTTGTAGGTAAGCCTTTCTTTTAGGTGGATAAAAAATGTTTTTCTACCGTCCTCGTCCCTGTCCACAGTACTGTATTGCTTTGCTCCGGTGTCGGTGCTCCCTTCTGTTTCTCAAAGCTGAGGGCACGCCGACTGTCATCTACTTTAAGTAATACACCTACTTTGAATAGGAACATCATAAAACCCCACTTAAGAACACCCAAACTATCCCTTCAATGCAGGCTTTTGCCTTGCACAGTATTGTGTCATTCTTACACCTTTTCATGCGACCAGGTTGGACATTCATTGTCCAGAGAGGATGAATCCTACTCACTTGAGTGATCCCCTGACTTTTCCTCTAGCACCACCATGAGGTTAACATTTGTGGTTCAGAGTGAAATATCTCTGCACCAACTAGATGGGTTGCCATGTAATTTACAACAGATATTCAAGGTCCCTGGAGGATACATTCTCAGACGATGAATTCTAATGAGATTGGCTGTCCCCTGAGCACCATCAGCAGGTCAGAGTTTTCATTTATGCTGCCATATATCTCAACTACAATCTACTGGGTGGATTGGCACAACATTTGGTAGAGATATCCATGGTGCTCAGATGATCATGTTGACTTTGGTGATCTTCTGACATTTCTTCTAGCTCCACCATGAGGTTGACTTATTGGATGGGTTGCTGGGAAATTTGCCACACACATTCATCGTCCCCCGTGGAAGAGTTGTAATGAGTTTTTTGTCCTGACTTTTCATCTAGCACCATTATCTAGTCAAAATGTCACTTTGTCAAATGTCCACTTGTACTTTGGTTTATGAATACCTGCAAATAATAATGGCATCCTCATCAGCCTCAGCTGTACTTTGTGTTTAGTGCCAATTAACAAATGTTTGCATTGGTTAGAGTTATTGGGGTAGGGTTTATTGTCTGGACAACAGTTGTCCAATCAATCCAGCAATCCATCCAGTGTTTGTTGAGTTATTTCAGTCTGGACCAAAGTGTTGGACTGACCAACCTTCCCACATTGTCATCCATCGAGCCCTGCCACTAGCATGGCTAAAAGCTTTGCTGATCAAATTATCAACACTGACTTCTGGCTTCTTGTTGATGTTGAGCTGTTAACAGCATTTTACACATGTTGTGTTGCTGCTCGGATTGACTGGTGCAGCTTGTACCAAAGCTGTTTAGACCAAAAAAATAAAGGAAGCAACATTTCATGTGAAAAGAACCACATCACAGTGTTGGGGTTGAATCAGTAATTGCATTCATCTGGTGACATGCAACCTGCTAATGTGATAAATGGCTCTCTAAGACAATAATGGACAGACTGGCTTTTTACTGCTGCAGCCACATTAGGCATAATTGTGCCTCGACAATCACCCCGAAAGGTAGAATACTTGGATGTGGCTTAACATGTGTGTGTGTATGTGTGTGTCTGTCTAAGTACTTATCATGCATTTGTGGATTGCAATGGATTAACATAATTTAGACATCAAATATCCACACAGGGATTTTCTGTTCAGGGTTCCAGACAAAAGTTTTTGTAAACTTTTAGTAAAAGAACGTGGCATTACTCCAGACATCCTTCACTGAAGATGCTCCCTTCCTACAGAATGTTGCATCTGAACATATCCGCACAATTTTAATAATTGGCAACATTTCTGCAAACATTACTTTCAGAAAACATCCTTCTGCAACTCCAAGAGCAAGGGTCCCAGTATCATCTCTGTCTGGTCATGATGATTGTTAAACATCCTTTTCCAAGCTGGCTGAGATCGACGGAAATTTTCCATTGACAGTGTCTCTCTTTTTTTGTTTATCAGGGGGTTCTATCCTTCAAACCTTTCAACACAATGAAATGCAGTCGGTTGCGTGACTTTCTGCGGTGGTCTTTCTGGGCTAACATTTGTGTTTTGTGGACTGAAAGAGAGCCGTCGAAACAGAGGCTGTTTTTGACCAGAGGCTCCTGGACGCAGGCTATGTGGTCAACATCTCCTCAAAGGTTTTAAAATTATTAGGTTAACATGAGGGCAGAGCGACTGAGAAGAGGTCAAACTGGAGCTTTCCAGTATTATATTTCTTCTGACACGCAGTAGCATTCATCATTGATTCCCAGGTTTTGAAAATACTCGGCTGGGAATACAAGTCTGGGAAAACAGATGCATTGAACAAAGGCACAAATACAGCAGTTTCAAGTTCAATATTCAGAAATTTGTCATTGTTAATACTCAACAAATATTTGAATAAAATCATCAATGAGCAGGTTTGTTGGGCAGGGCAGGATCGAGCTTTACAGATATTGCACAGTTATTGTTTTTATTGCATGATCCGATCTTGAAACCTGGTGGGCAACTTAACAGTAGACAGTGAATTAATGAGCTGAAGTTAGGGACAATCTAACCTGACCCGCTAGATGGTTTGTTACACAGAATCATCCGAGAAGCCGCCATTGGAAACTGTTTGGAAAAGGGCAGGCACTTTCAAAAAGACTTGGCAGGTGATTGGATGAATCATCTGTCAATCAAACTCTTACAAAAACATATTTTCCATCTAGAAAATTATTCAGTGTTATTTGCTCTTTTTTCAATGAAGAAATACTCTCCAGTTCTGATACAACTGATGCTATTGCAGCAACTACGCTAACCTCTTCAGGAGCCGCCATTGTTTAGGACAAACAATCGCCTCTCCGTGTCGTCACACACACCTAAACAGCGGCCATAGCTGCAGTAGCTCCTCGCAGGATGCCGATTGGTCCGTGCTCTGGCTTGCCGGACACAAACTCATGACGTAAAGCCTGGCAAGATGGGTTGTCATGTGATATGTGATCCCTCGATTACCGCGTGATCTCTCTATACTTCGCGAGAATCCAGCTGTCGTGCAAGGTAAGGGCAAAGAGTATAGAAGCAAAGAGACGAAACTCAGTTTTTTTTTACAACAGATGCCGCTATTTTGGACTGAAAACGTATATTATATTTATAATATCTTATCGTTCAACACAGGCCATTTCGGTAGGATTATGACAATGAAATAGAAGTAATTTTGTTTTACTTTTGTATGGCACTTTTTAGGCGGACATTTTACTGGCGTCCGGTAGTCGCTTTCAGTCCAAACTGGCGGAGGCGTAGCTCTTCTGCTGGGCGCTGATGTTGCAATGGAATGAACAATTGACTCTCACTTCTTGGCAATATACGTTCTTTGGTAAGGGACCATCTGCAAGTGCATGTGAAATTGCAAACTTCATTTCCATCTGAAACTCCTCTCATTGCACACACAGCTTCTATTTATGTTTGTGGTCCAATGAACTGGTATGGCACGTTTTTTTTTTTTTTTTTTCATAGACACTTCAGAAAACCTTTACATTCATCTGGGCCTCTTCCCATTATATAGGCTTCTTTACATCTTCAAAAGGTACACTCCAGGGGTAAATCCAAATACAGATATGAATACAGATTTATTTTTGCCCAGACCTTTTTCATTTAAAAATAAATAAATCCCACTATTCCAGTTAGACAGTATGCTTTACACATCTTCAGTGCACAACAATTAATAACTCTCCCAATAATGAGTTGTTTTAATTTCAGCAGTAATGCAAATTAAAAAACTACATTGTATTTCCGGCTGCTGCCTCCCTTACATACTGTATCTATCAACTGCCTGTGTTCAAGCACTAAGCTATCACCAGCCTGCATGAGCTAAATATAAAACATGACAAGTTTTTCTTTCTCCGTGTGATAACATTCCTAGTGCTGTGATTTTATCAAGCTACACGACGAAGGCTTTGTTGTCAACTCCTGAGCAAATACGTCTCTTTGAGGCAACGACATCACAACAAACCTGTGCCTCAAATTGGATTTCAAATAAGATTAGAAATGAGCTACAGAAGAAAAATTTGCCTTTGAGTGGAGATGTGTTAAAGTCGTTACAACTTGAATTCTCGGGTTTAAATTTAGGCACTTAAATTATGTTTGTATCCTGACTGTTTTTCTCCATCACAACATCTAAAGACAAAAAAGATCTGCTGCTTTTAAAGATGTGACGAGAACGAATATTTAGCAGGGAGTGTATGATTTATTGCTTTCAGAGAGGAATATGCAACGCACACATAACATTGTCTGAAGACAGTAATTACTCCTTCGCATGCACTGCATAATCTCCCATTGTCACCAGTACTCTGTCAACTTACCTTTGGCTTTCCTCTGAATCTTGTTCAGGAATCCCATTTCATCTTTCCTCCGTCAGCTGTGCTGTTTCATTGATCAACCTACATGTTAAGTGAAGAGACCATTATAGAAATGGAAATATGTGCCCCCTGATGGCCTGAGTGCTTCTTTTCAATAATTAATCGTAAAGTTTATTGAATGATTGGTAAAGCCAACATTTATTTTTCAATTGCTGTGCAGTAGTTTTGAGCTGCACACACAGATTCCACCACAAATTCCCATGAAAAATCTACTGAGTGAAACCAGTGGTCTAGATTAGATATTGGACATGTTCATAAGCACAATATTTGACAACAGGCAGCTTTTCCATTTCTCTAAACTTACAAAACATATCACCCTGACAGGTTAAAGTCTGTTAAACAAAAAATTTCAAATGTTCTCTGTCTAATTGGACCTGGAGAGACCAACGAGAGCAGATTTCAAACTTCGCACACAAAATCAGGATTTTGCATTGGAAACTTGTTTTATTGTTACAGTCCTCCTTAAATCTGTGATTCATCTTGTGATTGATAAAGCTTGAAAGAGAAGCAGAAATAGTATGTTTCCCAATGTCCAACGCAAACCTGCCAGGGTTAAGCTGATGAAGATCATGCGATTTGATTAAAAGTCCTCATGGTTTCGTCTACTGCTTTTTTCTCGGTCAACAATGCACTTTGAACCTACTTGACCTACTTTTTACTGTGATGCTTGTTACTATGGATACCTTTCACCACTGTTATTATGAACTTATGCCAGTCAAAGGACCACTTGACACCCCAAATTAGCTTGAACAATCCACCTTCAGAAATTCAGAAAAATGTAGTTGAACCCTTACACACACACACACACATCCGCAGCACCTTCTGACCGTCGCCTATAATTCATAGAACAGTAGTTACACATGTAAACAATTGCACGTCTATATCAGCCGGTAACGGCACGCGTGTCACTTGTGTGTTCTGAAGCATCTTTCTTTCTGGCAGAAATTGAAAGCAGAGACAGTAAATGCAACCTGAAGCATATTTGTTTTACCCTTTATGTCTATTTCCTTCTGTTTAATGCACATAACTACAGTGACTATGTGTGTTGGGCTCTGAGGGCTGCCAAAACGTGGGTGACCTACACTCCATACTGTGCCTGAATGCATCCAGTGTAGACATGGGCACAGATTGAAGCTGCTGCTATCGTGCTGCTTTCACTACTTTGACTTTCAAAGTAAAGTAAAACCCAAGTTGTAATAAACAGGAATTCTCCTTAAAGGTCCCATATCATGCTCATTTTCAGGTTCATACTTATATTTTGTTTTTCTGCTAGAACATGTTTACATGCTGTAATGTTAAAAAAAACATTTATTTTCCTCATACTGTCTGCCTGCATATACCTGTATTTACCCTCTGTCTGAAACGCTCCGTTTTAGTGCATTTCAGCGGAATTGCAATGGAATTGCGTTGCTAGGCAAAAGTTTGGGTCCATGTTTACTTCCTGTCAGCTGATATCATTCACATACACTGCAACAGGAAATAAACTGGAACACATTTAGAATGTTTATGTTTAAAACTGTTAAATGATCTATATAATTGTATATTTGTGACATCACAAATGGACAGAAATCCTAATGGCTTGTTTCAAACACACAATTTCTGAATACGGGCTGTGTGTATTTCTCCGTATATTGAGCGTTTTGATAGTTTAACAGTATTTATATAGCACTTAAACCTGCTTTATAATATAAAAGACATGAAAATCTCACTTTTTACAATATGGGACCTTAAAATCAACAGGTGTGTAGTATGTTACCTTTCTTTGGAAATCTCAACAGTGCTTACATTCTATTTCCTTTCACAAAATAAAATGTACTATCTTCTAACATAACACTTCAATGATGACCAGCCTTCCTAGTCTTCCGAGGCTGTTGCCTTCAGAGACTACACCGCGAGTGGTTTAGTTAACTGCGTGCATTGCGATACAACAAGCACAGAGAGGTCACTTCCATTGATTTTTACACAGAAAACTCTCATCCTCGCTCGCTGCGTTCCTGCTGATAAAGCAGCTGCAGTAGGGACTCAATTTGGAACCTCACATAGCGAGCTTGGCAACCGTATCTATACAGTGGACTGAAACGTTCCCACAGAGACAGACCTAGGTCTGGCAAGCTTTCCAGAGCCACATATGAACACTGACGGCATCCACAAGCTGTCTGTATAGACACGCAGGCAACTTTAACAGGTTGTTTTTCACCCTGCTTTGCTCCTCGTATCCTGGTGATTAACCACTGAGCTCACGTTAGACTTGACAGGTGCAATATATGTGACAGTAAAAATGACATCTTTTTTAACCTACTCAAGGGTTGAGAAAGACAAACAAGCTGTAAATAGTCGGGATTCTGCTGTTTGTTGCGGTGCGTAAGAGAGGGGGGAACATGGCCGCTCTGCTCGGTGGACCGTGGCTGTCGTGAAGTTACAAGACTCTCCAGCGAGGAAGTCCCTATTCTCTTTAGTGTCATTGCACGACTTTCTCTGTCTTTCTTCCTCTCTCTTGTCGCCTCTCGTCGTTCCTCTACGTCTCTCCCTCTCCCTCTTTAGTGGGCCCCACTTATGCTTTATGATTGTCTCTCCTGGGTCCTCGCGGTTGATCCCTCTGCTCCCTCAGCCTGTCTCTCTCCGTCGTTCTCTCTCACAGTCTCTATCTCTCTGTCTCCTTAGAGGACCACTTTTACCCCACTTACTTTTTATTACAGTCTTTCCAACCTCCAACCTTTCAATTGTTCTCTATCGTCTCCTCCTTCCTCCTCTCTCTACCTCTGTCTGCCCTCTCCATGTGCTTTGTTTGCATTTAATTGTCCTGTGATGCCCAGATGTCCTCATTCAACATTCTTCTGAGAAGAGTCTCAAGGAGCCTCAGCTGTTCAGGTTACTCTTAGAACATGTCATGCTGGCTGGTCAGAATGTGTTTGTGCTTTGTCATGTGTTTTTAACAGAAGTTGTGCGAGTGGCCGTTCAAAATGTGCGTTAATGTCTTCATCCAAAAACACAGAGTTACACTGTTACACATGTTTCCATGTCCTGGACTTATTATCGTGTAACAAACTGATTATCTAAAATAATATTATTATTACCTCCACCAAGGCCGAAGGCCTAGGAAGGAGGTTATGTTTTCACCGGCGTTGGTTTGTTTGTCTGTTAGCAGGATTACTCCAAAAGTCCACGATGGATTTGAATGGATTTGAATGGTGAATGGTGGGGTGTGGCGCAATGCACCACCCATTACATTTTGGTGGCGATCCGGCTCATGATCCGGTTTCGGGATTTTTTTTAATAACTCCGCTCAGCCTGTGCATTAACACCACAGGCTTTAAGACATGCGCAGTGTAACTGATGATGCGTTCATGACACCTCACCCAGCCTCTTTCCTTCTGCCTACAGAGGGACAGAGAGAGAGCGGTGGGGGACACCTGTTGATTCAGCGTTTTTTCACATTAAACTCTGTAAAATTACAGTTGAGTTTGACCTAAGCACACTTAGTGATTGTTGGAAATAGTAACGACGATGGTTTAGGTGAGTTTCATTTTGTTTCTGTCCAGTTTCAATGAGGTGATCGCATCATAAACAAAAATACACATGGATGATGGCGCAAGCTGGACGGAGAGGGGGGGCAATCATACTCTGGCAGCTTGGCGGAGGTCTGCGCTCTCCGAGTGCCATTCTAGTTTTATATTAGATAGGTGGGTGAAAAGTTACATTTTACTTCATGTGTACAATTCAACACATAGCGAGCTAGTTAACGCTAGTAGCTTTGTACGATCTTCTTTCTCCTCTGATACATGTGGTGGTGTCAGGTCATGGACAGAAGTGAGTAAATAAAATCATAAATTAAAGGGTTACTATGGTATTTTTCAACCTTTTCCCATGTTTTTGTGTCTAAGTGACTGATAGGAACAACTCTTTTTGAAAGTGGTCCAGTATTGAGGGAGAACGCTGCAGATGGTAGCTGCTAATCAAGTGTGCACCTTTGCAGGTGGAGACTCAAGCGAACATGATGCATTGGAAACATGCAGGCACCTTACGGGTTGTGGCTCTTTCAATTACAGGTCAGGTCCGGAGATAATTCAGATTAGCATGCATAACGGGGTCGGTTCTGCAGGTGTAGGGTGGGTACTGATTTTGCAGGACTCTGCTCCTTAAGGCCCCCCAGAAAACAAGCCTACCCCTCCACTGAGAGGAGCTATAGCCCCATACAGACTACCACTAGAGTTTCTCACAGCTGTCACTCACTGTTGTCACTGATGTCATCCAAGAAAAAAACTCCAGCAGCCATGGTGAAATGAAAATTAGGCATTAGAGAGATGAAACAGATGCTATTGACTGGTTTATTCTATTCAGCTCAACAGATTGCGGTTCATCGTAGCAGACCAGAATTTCTAACTTGGAAGGGAGAGATGGGGGAGGTTGTGTGTGTGTGTGTGTGTGTTGGTGTTGGTGACCCACCTTCTCTTTATTGCCCTGCCAGCAGAATGAAATGCCCACAGACTCGCGCCGCGTGATGGATGTGTTTGAGACTGCCTTGTGTCGAGGTGAAACTGAGGGAAATATAAGATGAGTCTCATTAAAATGTGACAGGCTTTGCTGCGAGGAGTCCACACTGTTCCCCAGACTCTGTACTTCTTAAACAGGAGCAACAAGATTGAACAGAAAGAGGAAGCCACAGTACACAGGCTGGTGAGAAATAACTGCAAACAGAGGTCAGCGCAGGTTGCGGCTACGAGAGGCAATCCCAACCGGTCTTCTGTTCAGAGCTGCATCTGCCTCACACGCAGAGGGGAATCCAGTCAATGGGATGCAAAGGGAATATTCAATGTACCTCACACCAGCTGTGATCAAACATAAATGTGCTTTAGATTGTGTTATTTGGTGCGCAGCAGTGGTGTAAATGCAGAGGCATGACTCCTAATTTGGAATCCAATCTCACGTCTGCACATACGTTATCTGACACGTCGTCTTCACTCAAAGAAATAGGTGAGGAAGAAAGTATTTTGATCTCAATAATATCACTTGATATTGTCACTTTTTCAGTAAATCTACTCTGTCCAAGTTCTTTGTGAATGTGGGTCACTGTGGAGAATGAAAGAAAAGAATGAACAATGAAATGCATTGTGCAAAATAGGTTACAGTATCCAAATATTCATGCTTATGCAAAACTCTGTAAGTCACGTTACAATTGAAATGCTGAGATACATGTATTTAAAAATATGGAGTACGTGTTGTGATTATTTTTTTTCTTTTAGCCATGCTATCTGCATGTTGGTCTGTCTGTCCACCACTAGGGTCCAGAGTGAAATGTGTCAACAACTACGGAGTGAATAGAGCGCTTCAGGGATGACGTATTTCTGTAGTCCAACCAGGAAGTTAGCATCGCTCTGGTTCCCTCGACAAAAAGCTTAGATACTTAGACATTTAGTTCAGCAACATAATCTTTACAAATGAACACCACTTTTATGATTTCTTAAGTGTGAATGCAATCGCCAGAAGTAAAAAGCTAACGTTAGGCTATAAACAAACAACGGTCGCATGAGCGCGAGTATACACAACAAGGCTGTAAAGGTGGACGAGTCAGCGCGATGACTTTTAGTAGTCTCATTTAGCCACTTGTTAGCAACCGACTGTTTTAAGACACGTAAAGGTTTAAAAAATTCTTATTTACTGATGTAATTTATATTGTAGAACAAAATGTTAAAATCTCTTCAGCGTGTGTTACCCACAGACCTTATTTCAGGCATCTAACTAAAAACCCATTGACTTCCAGACGAGGGAACCGGAAGTGCTAAAATGCTAACTCATGTCCAGGTTTTAGGACTCATTCACTTTGCAAAACAAGTATTTGTCCAATACTATTCCATAAAATAGTCTAATAAAAATTGTATTTTCTTGTATTTTGAGACCTAGATACCAAACCCCAGGATAGCACCCACTCATTCCAGCAAAGGTTGTGAAAATTTCGTCAACCCTCTGCCATATTGTGCGACACACTGCCCATGCGCATTTCAGTCAGACAACTCACGTTTGAAATGTTTATTTCAACAGCGAAACATTGTTAGAGTTTGGGGTCTAGATTCCGACCTCGTCACTCCCTGCAGATATAATAACATGAGATATTGGGAGTGATGATTAAACATATTTCCCCCGTCGTGGCTTGCAGGTGGATGCTGGGTTTGTGGTGGGACTGAAAGAGCAGTCGGTGGTAGTATTCGTGCAGGGCAGTGGCAGTATTCGTGCAGGGCAGCAGCAGCATTGAAGAGGCAGAGGGAGAGACAGGGAATTTTGCAGCTTAAATAGACCGCCCAATAGGGAGGGTGCGTTTGGTTTATGGTATTGAGAGTGAGGCATGTCACATGTGCATGTAGCAGTGCAGCTCGAGTTGACTGCCTGAACTAGCTCGAAGGTGTCGCTCCATTAGCGGCCAAAGCACTTCACATTGTTAAGGACAGCGATGTGCTTGAAACAAACTTGTTAGTAGGAACCGTGTCTGATGGAAAAGTGTTCATAGCTGTTCTGAACAGCCACATTTGAAGGTGGAACAAAGAGAGTCATGGAGAGGGTCGAGAAGTAATGAGCTGTTCAAACGGGGATAACGGCGCACGCTATTGGACGATCTCTTCTCTCTGACAATCACGGTGTTGCACTAGGCTGCAATTGTGTGAGTAAAGAAAAAAAGAGAGAATTCAATCCTGCAGACTCTCTCACCACCACACACCTGGACGATCACTGTGTGAAGTGGGCCGGCTTGTCAGACACTTACAGAAATTGCACCCCCTTGTTCCAACGTTGGAAATATGGGTGGAGGTCTCAGATGCTGTTTGACGATGCGACACTTAAAATACTGGCCCCTAAAGAAAATAGCTTTCCAGGCTCTGCATGTGAATGTTAATAATGCACCTTGTTCGTAGTATGAAGTGTCCTGTCTCTGGCGTCTTTTATAATTGTGGTCTATGGGGGAAAAAGCTACTTTTTTGTTGCAGTACCGTGGACGACCACTGGGAAAAATTGGCACAGAGTCTGACACTGAGGGCCGTACCAAGCTTTCTTAATACAATCATGCAAAACCAATAACACCCCCATCATCATCAAGTAATCTACATGGCAGTATATGTTGGTATGCAAATACACTAAACTATGATGAACAATCATTGCCTGCTAATCATATTAACATTGCCATTGTTAGCATGACAACCAACACCAAGCACTAGCATTTTTTTTACATTTACTTCACCATAACTGTATCAAAAACAGTGGCATAGTCTGTAAATGTTATCTCGCTCATCTGAATTCTTTAAATGTTCTCTCTTTGAAGCAAAGGAACAGCTCTGGCTCTTAATCCATCACCAGTCTCCTCCACAGATCCCACATCCCGCGGTGTTCAACCTACTGTCTGTCGAAAAAACGCTGCTTGATAAATGGCTACGCCCAAACATGCTCACAAACAAAGTGAGCAAGGCTAGGCAAAAGGAGAGAGAAAGAGGAAAAGAGTAGGAGGAGAAATGTCGACGAGAGGTTCAACTTTTTGACAGACTGAACAATGGCCCGGAGGGCTCGCTGGAAAAACACTTTGCACTAAAACACCCCCGTTTAGCTTTTCATTTTAACACTGTATGTCTGCAGCTCTGACCCCTTAGCAAACAAAGTGGGAGACCTCTGGTTTGCTTCCAAGACCAAAAGCTGTCAAGGCACGTCTCAGAATTGGACAATAGGCCACGGCTTCCTCGCAAAGAGGAAAGGAATCCACCACTTCGGGTTCTGTGGTGTCGTGCTCTTTCTGCGCCTGCCTGACCGCTCATCCCGGTTCACAGGGAAAACGAGGATATATTTTTTCTATTGTTTGGCTAGATCTCCGGCCTTAAATGCAGCCTGTCACACAGGAAGCAGCTGCTGGTGAAAACATAATGCCAAACCTCTGTTTAAATGTGTATAATTTCCTCTGCCTTTGTGCCTGCAGCTCACCGCCTCCCCCCTGTTTAACGTTGAGCATTAGCAAAACAGCTCTCGGGTTGTGCACTCTGTGTTTTAGGGTTGACATGTTGATGATAGTTGATTTGCACCCAGAGGCGATGCAAGGGTGGAGCAAACGAAGAGATAAAGGGGTGGAATTTTATGAGCGGGGACGCGGACAGTGGTGGAAAAGGTCATAACTCATTGGTTATTCCTCTGAGGAAGCCGGCGGCAACAGGCGCACGGCCTTGGCGACTCAGATCCAACAGTGAACCTATCCCAGGGGACAAAGGACACATAGACAAAAAAAATTGTAATCTCTTTGCCAGTGAGCCTGAGTTTTTCTATGAGTGTGTGTACTCACTGTTCGCAGTCTGTGCCACAGCAACAAAAAAAACACAATCACATTTCTATCGAGTTACCGGAGTCAGAGGGGACCTGACGGCGTGCGCTCCTTTGCCCTGAGAGTAACTGGAAGTGAGGATGATTGAATTATCTTCAGGCAGAAAGGAACATATTGGAACGTGTATCTTCAGATACTGAGGGGCCCGAGACACTGGAAACATAAACTCCATTCTCCAGCTGAATTGATCTCATGTTGCTCTGTAATTGCATTGGGAAAGTTGGAAAGGGAAGGGAGGGAAATTACTATAGGTTGCATCAGGGAATAGGGGAGGTTCTGTTTTCTACTCACAGTTCGTCAATTATGTGACAACACACTGGCACAGTGTGGTTAGGGGTTTAAAGCACCGACTTTTAGGCAAATAAGGCTTTTTATCTGTTATTTTGTGACATTACATTTGGTGTCATTTATGCCTCTGTGGGCTTAGTATTGTAAAACTACGAGACTTTTATTATCTCAGTGTTAGAGCCGGGACTGTCTGAAGGGTCATCTGAAAGGTCATGGGCCCGGTAGTACCTCCCCCCTCGAGGGGGTCACGGCACCATCCAAGGGGGCAATTAACAATACTGTGAGAACTGAACACCTTTACATCCAGTTCAATCAGAGACAATAGCAAATGGTTATACTGTCATATTTGGTGGATATGGCTGTGCTCTTTGGGGGAGCTCTCACAGAATCCAAGCAGCGACAAGGATTATGCTGATAGAGCTAACTCCCTTTAATAAATACATACATGAACATTAAGTCAAAACTATGAGATACCATATTAGGGAGAGGTTGGGGTGGTGGAAGGGGCTGCAGCAGAAAACGCAGAATGTAAACCCACCCACACCCTTATTAGACTCTCAGAGCTACTGATGTAGTATAAAGAGTGAGAAAGTCTGCTTAGGGAGGAGGTTGGGTGAAACAAACACACTACATTCACCCAGGAGACCGCTGTTTGTGTCCCATGTGAAACCAACGTTGACTTCTTTTACCTTAGTTGTGTTACTTACGTGAGTTACGTAGTAAGCGTACTTATTTTATGTAACAAACACACTTATTTGAACCCAAACCACGATCTTTTCCTAAACTAACATATTTGTTTTGTTGCCTAAACCTAACCAAGTAAACCTAAAAACTAAGTAAAACTACATTGGAAGTTTATTTTGAAAAGACACTGCATGTAACGAGCGGACACGCTGTCCCTGACGCGTCCGGAACTGATACTAGAGGGATACTTAGAGTCATAGTCATAGTTTGATGAAGCGTAGGGCCACTGACCAAGCGGCTGCATTTTGACGAGTTGGGAGAGAGAACCTGTTGAGTCAGCAGTATCCACTAAGTGACCGACTAAACCAGTGAGGCTTTAGCTTTTGGATCAATAGACAAACTCTAGAGTGTATGAATTTATGTTGTGCACAGGAGCCTGTGTACCTGCAAGCTATGTCTGTGTATGTAAGATACAGAGAGGTCAATTGGAGTCATTTTGGTGGATCATTACTAGTTTAGGGTCAGGGCTTAAGGTTGAGACTCAGGTTATAGGAAGAGAAATGTGATCATAAGGAGGTCCAAAGAATGATACGCGCACCGTGTGTGTGTGCGTGTGTGTGTGTGCGTATACCGGTAGGTTGGTCAGACAGAAGCAACAGGGCTCCCTGCATGTCTGACCTTCTCTCGGCCTCCCACAGGCATATGACACTGGGCTGACACTGACCTCATACGGGCCAGACGCTGCACCTCTAACACACACACACACACACACACACACACGCACACACACACACACACACGGATAAAGAACTTGACAAGACAGAGCCTGACAATGAAACACAGACTGGACTACATGACCTTATAGCATTGATTGGCAACACCTTCCTGACATTGAGGACATTCTACCACTCCCACCGTCTACAATCATCATCAAGGCACCTGACTCCCTCCAGCAATCATCCCTTTAATCTCCTCCTCTTCTTCAGTAGATACAGAAACATCTCCTTCCTCAGGACCATTACTCAATTTGAGCGTTGCCAGTAAACTGTAACCCTCTACTCCCTCCCTCCCTCCCTATTACATCCCAGTCCTCTGGCATATTCTATGTATTCATGAACAAACACAGTTCCCAGGGGTGCAATGTACTGTACATAGAGGCTAATATGCATAGAGACCAAGTGTAGTTTACACACAATTATTACACACTTCAATATCTACTTGTATTACCATACTTATATTTCAAAATGAACAATATTTTTTTATTACAGTATTCATATATTACATTTATATGATATTTCCCTCTTTTTTATGTAATGGCTCTCGTTAAAGTTGATCATGTACAATTGTAACTTTCTGCATGTAACAATGACTAGAAGAGGCTATAAACATTGTAATATTATGGCCTTATAAATATGTTATGGCTAACATGTTAGCAAAAAGCTGCCTAATTACACATCCAGCAGTTACGGCGCAACATTCATTTGGAGTACAATACACGAGTAATAGTGTCCGAAAAGGAGTAGGTAGAAGTAAAACTTATATTTCCTTATACCCCTTTCTCACTTCTCCTCTAATACCTCATATATCATAATATAGTTATAGAAATATAATATAATATATAAACTATCCCATATTTATTTACATCCCAAATTAAATATATGAACAGCATCCCAAGTTTATTTACACCCCACATATCTATCCGGAGTTAAAAAGTAGATATAAACCAACCCTTAACGCAACCCTTATCACAACTGTTCCTTATCCATATACCTCCTAAACATATCTTTTTTGTACAGCTTTTTAAATTGATTTATATTCGTGCTCCACTTCAACCCATTCCTAACCCATTCCACAAATCCACCCCGCAGACTGAAATACACATGCTCTTCTTTGTTGTATGAACACAATGCTTTTTAAAATTCAATTTTCCTCTTAAATTATAACCCCCCTCCCTGTCACAAAACATTTTTTTGAATATTGCCCAGAAGTGAATTATGTCTTGCTTTGAACATAATTATTGCGTTTTTAAATTTGACCAAATCCATGAATTTCAATGCATGTGACTTAAAAACAGTGTGTTCCCTATATCCTACATTATTTACTATCCTGATTGCTCTCTTTTGTAGTATGCATAGTGGTTGTAAGTTGCTTTTACAAGTGTTAACCCAAACTTCCACATTGTAATTCAGATATGGAGATACAAGTGAAGGATACAGAATGTGCAGTGATTTATGGTCCAGTATGTGTCTTGTTTTCCCTAAACTGCTAAGCTCTTTGCCAGCTTTGTTCTTACATAATTTATCTGAGGTTTCCAGCAGATTTTGTGGTCCAGTTCACCAGCTATAGTTGCTAACTGTGTCTGGCTGCTGTTTGCTGCTGAGCAGGTAGGCTAGTGTACAGTGGGTGCATCACAACTTCACAACTTTCACTGAAATGCACTTCTTGCTGCTGCTGGAAACAAGGTTGATGAGAGCTCTGAACCGTGATATTACAGAGCCGGAAAACCAAATCAATGAACGAATGAGAGATGCTAAAATGCTCTGTGCAGCAGAGAGGAACTGCAGTGTAAGATGATAATCCTCTGTTGGTTGGTCACAACAAGTAAGCCCTGTTACATTTGCTAATAAAAACAATTGATTGGTGAGGCAATAGGAACCTATGATTTATTAAAACTTGGGTTTTATTTTCGTAGCACTGGACATGGGTTGTATTGATCAGTATAACACTGCACTCATCAGAGAGGACTGGGAATGCTAATAAATGCTAAAAATAGTTCCCATTGGGCGACAAACACAATCAGTGAGATAATAAGAAAGGTTGACTAACCCAGTAAATTCACTAGGGATGCATCGATACCACTTTTTTTCAGACCGAGTAAAAGTACAAGTACTTACATTTGGGTACTCGCCGATACCGAGTACCGATACGAGTACTTCTCTGTGCCAAAAGACCCTTGTTAACAGCCAGCTGGAGGGTGTGAGCGACACACGGCAGGCTGGGGAGTCCCGCATACGAGGCGGTGCGGCGCGACCGGCTCTCCGTCGGCTTGGAAAGGCTCGGGGCGAAGGTTATTCCCCGGGCCGTGGCCAAAGCGTCACCGGGGCGGACTGTCCTTAGTGCGCCCGAACCGCGTCGTGCCCCCAGGGCGGGGCTCGGCCCACGTAAAAGGCGCCAGGGATCTGCGGCGATGTCTGCAACCCACCCGACCCGTCTTGAAACACGGACCAAGGAGTCTAACGCACGTGCGAGTCAGAGGGTGCAAGCAAAACCCCGTGGCGCAATGAAAGTGAGGGCTGGCCCGCGCCGCCTGAGGTGGGATCCCGGCCCCGAGGGGTGGGGCGCACCACTGGCCCGTCTCGCCCGCACCGTCGGGGGAGGTGGGGCGTGAGCGCGTGCGATAAGACCCGAAAGATGGTGACGAGAGGTTAACGTCACGCTGTCGTAAAGTGGTATCGGTGCTGTTGTATCGGAGCCGTTTTACGAGTACGAGCACAGATATCGGACGCAATACTGTGCTCGTGTACTCGTACTCGTACTAAATTCACCCAGGTTAATCAGACACAACAAAATTATGGATGTGTGTTGACAAGCACACATGGCTGTAAATCCACCAATGTCAGCAGCTCAAGGTCATGAAAGTAAAAAATCAGAAGCTCGTTATATTTATCCTTCTATGAGCAACTGCGAGCAATAACTGCCAAAATGTCAAAAACGTCATCCCGTTTTTCCTGCCTCCTCTAATGTGAAGTGAACGCAGCATATGGGTTTGGAGAGGAGAAAGGCAAAGAGAAGGGGAGGAATGAGTAATGTCTGTCATGCTGTAAACCCTGCACCATAACTTCTCAGCCACCGTTTTACTGCCCCTCATGCTGCCCTGTAAGAGCTTGGCACAGTCACATGGCATTAGCATCTCACGCCATAACTCCCCATGCTGGGCTTATTATCACTGTGGTGAACACACACACACACACACGGGTACATATACACACACACACACACACACACGTGGCCACATTTCCAAAGGGGGAAGCAAATACTTTTAGCAATTTCGGTCATTTTTTGGTTGGGTGGACACAGCCGAGCTGTGGGTGCAATATTGTGAGAAATGAGTGTGTTAGGAAACACGCCACTGGTGGGTGACGGGGCTTTAATGTTGATCATATAAAATCAAATCTGCGGACCCATTTCCAATAACCCTGGCAGTCCTAATGGATTAAAGTGATAGCTTACTATTAACTGCAGCCCGGGCTTTCTTTACAGCCTCCCCTAAAACACACCGCCCTTTTTCCAAAACCAGAATGGTCAAAGTTATTCAGCCATAAGAATAACAGGACAGGAAGGTGCTGCAGGTTACAAAAAAATAACTGCAATGTGTTTTCATATAACTTTTTGAAGGAACCAATGCCAGGATGGCTCAGCTGTAATAGCACTTTCTGAAATGACTGGATTTAATGTAGATGTCACCTGGATGAGGATCTGTCTTTAAAACCAGACCAAAGGAAAAGCTGCTTTTCACCAGAAAAAAAAAGAGAAAAAGGTGCAAAAAAATCCCCTCTTTGGCCAGTGGAGATATTTAGGAGTCTAAGACTTGAGGCAGGGATAACTCTGCTGTACAGATAAGCTGAGAGGGGCTCCGGTTGCCTTCAGGGATATCTACAACTCTAGTATACCTACCTGTGCCTCTGCGTTCAGACAGCTGGTGTAACTGAATGATATTTTGCCTGCAGCCCAGGCTACATGTCACCACACTATCTCTGTGGTGCAGGCTTTGGGAGTTTCAATCTTGTAGCTTTTAACTGGACACTGTCATCCTGAGCTGTCATGATGTGATCATCCGGTCTAAGCTTTAGTCTCCCCGGGCCCCCTACCTGTATATATGAAACACAGTACATCTACTGTCTGCTCAGTTATTACACTTTTGAAGCTGCTTAGAATATGGTTTATTGTTTTTATTGTGTATAACATTCAAATATAATGTGTTTAGAATTTTTGCAGACATCATTTTTTGGTCAGCTTACTAGTCGAGGGCTATTAAGATTGTGAAAACGTTGTATATAATGTCTAATGTGGCTGTGGAGGTGCTTTGTCAAGTCTGAGAAAATAACCTGGATGACGTCATAGTGATGTCATCAGGGTTGTTTTCAAATACATAACTGAAAGTCTGCTTTCCAAACTAGAGGTGTGGTGTTTGACATTTACCATGAATGGAGGGACTGACTGTCACAGTTGTATTATTATTTTAAAAAATTTTAGAGTTTGGAGCCCATATTAAGAACTAAGAATCAGGACATCTCAGCCTGAACATTCTTGCTGTAATCTGTGTCTTGTTTGTCGCCCAACTATATGGAAACACCAAGCTGAAGTAGCCCTTTAAATGCCCTGAAAACATATTTTATTATTCAGCTTGCTACTGAGTTTGAAGTGGGCGGGGCAACCTTTTTAGTTGGAAAAAAAGGTAAAGTCAAGTACTTCTGTGCACCGATCCAGATTGAGCGAGATTTGAATGAACAGTTGTTAAGTTCTGTGCTCATTTTGACGGGTTACTGTCAATCAAATCTGGTCCAACCACACATGTACACAGAGGCATTAACTACCTAACGTTTATTTGGCACTCAATCAGTGTGATGAACAGTGATTTATCAGTGCTTATCATCGCGCATTAGTAAACAACCAGTCCCGCCCAGCATTCTAACGCAATGACTGCTAGATTATTCGCTCTCATCTACGATATTATGTAGGCTACGGATTCTGCAGGATGTGGACGTTGTATTGAGACATTACATTTCTCGTTCTCAACCCCCCTCCCTGTGTTTGTGCTGTGCCATGCGTTGGCTGGCCCAGCCGAATAATGGCAGGGAAAACCCTGATATAAATGTTTTTTAAGCTTGTAACTTCAGCCCCGGTAAGCCTGTGCATTAAGGCACCATTGCCTGTACAGTCCTGATGAAGCAGATTAAGACTGAGTTTCTGAACTCTAAATATACAATAACAAAGGATGTGGTTTTCCAACCTTTGATTGCATTTTTAGTCCTGAATAATTTTCAAACATGCACTTCATTACGTAAATGTAATGGTGATTTTTCCATGCCATTCTCATATCTGAGTAAGCGCCTGCAGGCACTTTTTCCTTGCAATGAGTTACCAGTTGGACCTAGTAAAATATCCACAACAAGTTCAGCACGACACAAGTTTGAATCACATTAATGTAAAGGCTGCAGCAAAAGCACAGGGTTAATTAACACATTTTAAATGTGCATCTTGTTGAGCACTTTAATACAAATGAAGTGCAACATTGACCACAAGCGAAAAAGTACTGGGTGTGGTTAGAAGCACATGTTAAACCAATGCACCCAAAGGAGCTTGTTTGGATCCAGCGAGTGGAATAATGGATGTTTTTGGCCTGCTTAGCAATGACACCACTAATGAGTTCTCCAGCATTTTTCCCAAATACAAAATATAAAAAGCAATAGATAGATGGATGGATGGGTAGATAAATAGGTGCAGCGGTGTATTTTTCAGTGCTTGAGCATCCTCCATGATATCATATCCCTGAAATCCACCCTCCTCATAACCCTGCAACTGCACCTGAACTCGTACTGCTGCTTTGCTTCTGATCCTTTTAGTGCTGTAATCCGCTTCAGCAAACAACCTCTCACTGTTCCCTTACCGTAAGCTGTTTTCCTCTGATGGCTTGATAACGGCTTTAAATTGGAAACTAATCCTAAAAGGTTTTTATTTTTCCGCTACGTTCTCCTTGCTCTCCCTCCCTTTCACCCTTGCCTCTCGTTTTCCCTCCGGACTTTCTCCTCTCTTTCACACCTGTCTTAAAAAAACTTCTAATTCTACATTATATGTAATCATTTTTTTCTGTGAATAATCTACCGGAAACCACACGCAAAAAGCTTTGGTCGACAATCGGAAAGGATAGATGTGACATACCGTTCCTTGTGGTCCAGTGGACTTTCTCAGAAGCAAAGGAGGAAGTAGTGTGAGAGTAGAGTATGGGTCATGGTGGATGGTTGGGATTATAAAGTGTCTGACATTGACGAGGGAGGTTTCTTTTAACCTATGACCCCAGTCTTTCCCTAACCGTAACCAAGTTGTTTTTTAACCATGACCATTTATCGTTGAATACCTTCAAACCAACATCATTTCACAGAAATAAATAACCATGACATTTTAAAGGAACTGTGTGTAGGATCTGTCAGTATCTAGTGGTGAGGTTGCAGATTACAACTTCCCCCATGTGCCACATGTGTATGATTGCTACGGTGACTGACGCAAAAACCCAAATGTATGGCGTTTAATTCGTATCAAAACCCGCACGCGCACAAAACAGTATCCACGAGCGGAAAAGCATCCTCGCAAGGGAGCATTTCTGCTCCACCAGCCCAGGGCTGTGATGAACACTCGCTCGACCCTCTCTATGCGCTTGCAACTGCTCAACTGGCTCGCTCATCAAGTTGACTTTTGAGACTTTGGAGGCGGGGATGGAATAGACAGTGGCTGATGTGTTCGCTCCTTTTGATTGGTCACTTCCAACACCTACAGTCTCTGACCGCGAAGGCAGAGCAGAACATGAATAATGCATGAACACGTGACACCTTTGTCCAATCATAGAGCACAGAACACGTGACCTTCCACTCCTCCAAATGGGATACTACTACTTTTGATACTAATTAAACGCCATACGAATGGCCCTCTCTAGAGCCAGTTGTTGTAAGAAAAGAGTGCTTAGATTGTGTGTGTACTTGGGTAGTGAATGATGAAGCAAGAGAGAGAGCGGCAGTGATGGGAGCAAGTGACATTATCGACTCCGGCCGAAGCAGGAAAAGTTAACAGAGTTTGGTTTGTCCATTCTGGGCTAAAACATGGCGGTCGTCTTCGTGAAGAGGACCAACTCTTTATGTTAATATAAACGGCTCATTCTAAGGTAACAAAAACACAATGAAACTTATTTTCAGGTGATCGTACACTAAAGAAAAAATACTTATTAATATTATATTACATTTCTGCCAATAGTACCCCCCAAAATGTTACACACTGTTCTTTAAACAGCACATTACAGCATGTAATTATGTGCCACCACCACGGAAACAATTTAGGTTTAGGTAACAAATAAGTAACCTTACGTTTGTTTCGTAACTTAACTTACATAGCCTACATAATTTAAAATAAGTCAATGCTGAGTTTTGGTTTCACACGGGACACAAACACTGGTCTCCTGGGTGACAGTCCCGTGTTTCTGTCCACCCCGATCTCCTCCCTTTGGAGAATTTTAACACATTAAGTGCCACCACCATGTAATATGCTATTTAGAGGTTGTGGTCATTTCACGTTATCTCTGTAAAATCAGAATGCTTCAAACTGTAGGCTGGTGGCTTGCTTAACCACAACGTCACGTTTTCTATTTTAACATGTTAAATACAAAAGATCTGACATGTGGGTGTCGCAGCATTCAGGTTGTTGGAATTCCCCTTTGACAAAACCAGGAGAGAAATGGAAAATCATGAAACTCATTACTGCAGCTGATGAGTAATAAAGTAGTGGTAACGTTGTGTAATCAAGTCACTTGCCCAACACTGTTACACATGGAGTATTTGAGGCTGTCCTCACCTAAAAACTCCAAAAGAATCAGTCATTTGTTCACGCTTAAATGGCGAGCCCATTATTTTCTGGATCTTCCCAGTGGTGTTCCTTATGTATTCAAATCCAAACATTAAAATTTTGGTCAAAATACGTATGCTTTAGTGTTAAAATACAATTTTCCCTTCAA
The DNA here is from genome assembly GCA_916700685.1 of Adelosebastes latens. NCBI lineage: Eukaryota > Metazoa > Chordata > Actinopteri > Perciformes > Sebastidae > Adelosebastes > Adelosebastes latens. Next base: position 63,182 of record CAKAKR010057584.1, read on the forward strand.
GCCCTGCTAAAAACTCTTTTCCCCACGTGACCTGGCGTAGGTTTCTGCATGATGACTCTGCTACATAAACATTATACTGTATATACATCCTTATGGTCAGTGTATTAACGTTACATACAGAAACCTAGATGGCGGTCGGCGTTAATTAATGCAACCTTTATTATTTTTCCTGACAAGGGCCTCTTGTGGTTGTGTGAATAATGACTGTTGTCATGAGGCAGAAGTAGCAGGACTTTGTTACAGCATGTTGAAACCTCTCAGAGAAGAGGTCTGGGTGGATGGTTCACCGTCAGACTCAGGAGACCGAGTTTTGAATCCTGTGTCTTACCGACAGTCAACGTTAATCTTATCATTTAGGTGTGAGAACTTGGGGATACTCAGCATTTTTAGAGGTCATGCTTGTTGAACAAAACTAGACACCTCATGCAATAATGCTGAGAGTTCCATTTTAAGCTCATATTTTTGACAAATGTGACAAGAGACGTGAAAATTATCTCCCGTATCCTTGCTGACTAATTTCTCTTTCCCTTCCCTCTATTGGTCTTTCCTCTTTTTTTTCTTTTTTTTGCCTGCGGAGACATTTTAATGCGTGCACACACCACACATACACACCGACACATGTACACACAAAGGAAACTGCACACTCACACACACACAGGGGAGCACACACTCATTGGTTCTGTCTCAGCTCATGAAGTGGTTAGTGAGGTGTCCCATGTGTCGGACATATGGGTCATTACCCATCCGCTGGATCACCCTAAATCGCTGGGCACATTCTTCTGCCGACATGATTGTTTTAATGGACGGCAATAATATACAGACTGCAGCGTAGAGCCGCCAATTGCGGGTGGATGCATGTGTTTTTCTTTCGTTTGCTTGTTTCTTTCTCTCTACCTTTATTTTCTCTCTCGTCCATGTGTGTTTGTGTTTCAGCCGTGTCTCTCGGAGCAGGGGGGGTGGGGTCGCCCTGACCGCATCTCCGTCTCAGCACTATCACATGAGTGGACGTTGATGTTTATTGATCCACAGATGTAATAGTACATGTAAGCATACAAATTATATTCTTTACTCCTGAAACATCTTTTTGTCTCGTTTGTGTTTACTCTTTGGTTGGTGTGTGTGTGCATGTGGCTGTATGTGTTACACTGTCTGTTACAGTTTAAGGATGAGTAGACTTACTGAGTTATGTACTGCGAAAAAAAAATGTCCATCTCAAAAAATCTGTCATGGACAAAGTCCCAAAATGATCTTGTACTCTCTCAGTCACTGGAATAGGATCACTTGTTTCAAGCGTTTCCATAGTAATACAGACAGAAAGATGTTTGGCTCTCAATTTCACAAAATGATGCTGAACCGATAACCGACCCTCGTTAACCGATTATTAACCGTTAACCGACAACATTAGTGCGTGACATGCGGTGGTGCTATTTTTAGAGCCTAACAAGCCGCCCAGCTGCAACGATGAGCACAAACAGGTTGAATCCATCATTTATCTCCAGCTGCAGTGTAATGTGCAAAACAGACAACTGAATCCCCGGTTCACCCGTCTGGGAGAGTTACTGTAGCAGCCACGATGCTGCGTGTATTGTCCCAGTCTCCACTGCACCATTTAGTTTAGCTGAGAGGTTGTCAGCTGTGTGTCAGCGCGGCGCAACGTTAGCAAGTGGCCGACAGACCGTGTGTGTGCGTGTGACGGCGGTGAGTGTGGGGTTGCCGGTGGCGTTATAGCTGTGAACGTAACAGTAGCAGTGTGTGTACAGTTTATTTGTCGGTGAATAAATGCTACAACTCCTAAGCTCAAGCGGACTTCCTGTATCTTGCAACAGCGGCTCACACTCACTTAAAGTGGCAGTAGGCAGAATATTTTTGGCATCATTGGGCAAAAATTCCATAATAACCTTTCAGCATATTGTAATTCAAGTGTTCTGAGTGAAAACTAGACTTCTGCTCCTCCTCATGGCTCTGTTTTCAGGCTTTAGAAAATCTAGCCCGTGATGGGAGACTTTGACCAATCACAGGTCATTTCATTGAGAGAGCATTCCTATTGGCTGTGCTCCGGTCATGTGACCGGTATTGGCGTTCCTTTACCAGATTTCACACTGGCGGCGGCGTCACAAACTTTCTCATTTTACAGCTAATCAGTACACTACAAGATGATTCTGAAAACATTTGAGGAGAGAAATAAGCATTAACATAACATAATATTGATTCATATTTGATCAGCGCTGCCTAGTTTGACCTTTTGGTTGGAGTTTGCAAGTGATTGACAGCTGGCTCTCATAGACAGCAGATGGACAGCAGATCTCAGGTCTGCTCTTACTGCTTGTTTTCCTCCGGTCTGTGAAATCTTGCAGATGCCGTTAGGAGCACCGGAGGACACCGGAGGACACAGAGGCACATGATTTTTTTCAGGTTACCTGTTTCATGTACGACTGTCAGGATATAGCGACCGTTTTATAAAAATAACTTTTTTTAATCATATCTGCTCCAATCTCGCCTACTTCAGCTTTAAGGTGGGCTGTTAAGGTGGACCAGCTATTTTCCTTTAAGGGATATTAATAATATTTATTTTAAATGTTTAACCGATAGCTTTAATCGGTTCAAATTCTTAATCTTGGTTAATGGTTAAATGGTTAATTATTAACATCTCTACTCTATATGTACACTGGTTCCCAGGATAGGTGTGTATGATAACATCAACTAGTCTGCAGCCTCAAAGGTTTACTGGGTTTTCTAGCATATCCAGTAACAGCATCCTGAAATAGAGTCGATCAGTCCGCCAGTGATACGAGGGAATACTGAAAACAAATTTCAATTGGAAATTAGAAACAAGTAAAATCACTTCAACCCACTCGCTCAATTTTAACTACATATTTTAGACTCAGGTTTTTGTCCTCAATGTAGATTAACTCCTCAACTAACTAACTCAATATGTAAGCGAAGGGTATTAAATACATATGTTATGTTCTGTATTTTTCTGACATCAACTCCATGAAAAGGCTCACATGCTAAAGTACTGTGTGTATTTTGACTCAATCCCACACACACACACCGTCCTGCTGCCACAAATACTCACTCGAGCACCAACTGGTAATAATCCGCTGCTAAAAATAGTCCCCAACAAATGCACTATTTCCTCCTGTTTGAGTAAAATTTTCTAGAAACTACCGTGCCCATCTGTTTTAGCAAATTACTTTTTAAAAAAAAATGATGTAACTATAAAATCGTGACCCATTTTTTAAAGATTTATGTTTTCACTAGGTACTAATGGGCTTGGGACAGCAAGCTGCAGACATGGTAGTGAAGACACAAAGTACTGAGGGACACATTGGTTTTGGTCTTTTCATGGGATTTGTTGACAGTGAGGAAAATATAGAACATCACAAGCCTTATCCAACAAACCCCTATAAATAAACTAAATGATCATGTACTTAAACACCTGTAAATCAATCTAAGAGGGCCTAAATCAGGCTGTGACTGGAAATGATTTGTTAAGATGGTTATTTTTTTACAGTGTGCATCGCCAGTGCCTGCAGTCACAGACAACAGATGTATCACACACTCGTCTCACAGTCACGGTCAAAGCACCACACATGACTATTATGCACACACACACACACACACACACACACACACACACACACACACACACCACAGATGCAAGTCGAGCCAAGGCTGTGACTTTAATTATCACCTTGTCTCAGCCTAAATGAGGGTGCAAGGCTTAGCTCATCTCCACATGCACCGTGTGTGTGTGTGTGTGTGTGTGTGTGTGTGTGTGTGTGTGTGTGTGTGTGTGTGTGTGTGAGACAGAGAGAGAAAGACAAAAACCTCCCTCATTAAATCACTTCAACATTCTGATTGTCTCAGTTCTGCGGGGGTATTTATCTGGCGTGTGCCAGAATTTCTTTGTCACAACTGATTGCATGGTGGTCAGCTGCTGCCGCCATACAGCACTTTACCCAAAACCTCTGACACAAACAGGATTATATATTCTGTTCCAACGTTTTTTTTTCCCCCCAAAACTAGCAGTTATCATGACAAATCCCTCAGTTCTTTCATTACGGACAAAGTTATGGCTGCACAGTCAAATATAGACCTGTGTGTATATATATATATGCTGTAAACACATCCTCACGTTGGAGGAGGGATGTGAAAGAGAAGGTTAAAGCTCAAATTTATTACATTTCCCTCCCAAATTTCGGGAGCGAAAGAAAGAAAGATTGCGGTGCGGGGCACAGTAGATCTGTCATATCCCCTAAAGTGACATTTCAGCACCCTGTGATGTATGATTTGATTACTATCACACGTCTATGACATTCCACTAAACTGAAAATCAATGGGGCTCAATGGAGAGGTGGTTTCAGACATAAATCATCTCCGCCTGTTATCTTCCCCTCTATGTGACATTAGATGTAAAAAAGAAGGAACGATAGTACTGATAATGGGAATAAAAGAGGAAAATAAAAAAATGGGATATGAGTGGACCGCGATAAGAATAACGTAAAGCTGTAAAACTGAGAAGGGAGGAAATAGATGAGAAAAGATAAGCATGGGCAAAGATTAGCACAAGAGAGAGAGAGAGGGGTAGAGGAATAGACGTGAAATGATAAAAAAAGAGCAAGAGAAATGTAAGAGAGGAGGAGATTAGAATAAAATGATGAAATAAAGAGGAAGATGAGGAGGATAGAGAGAGATATAACTGCAATAAAACGGAGGATCAGTCACAGATGTGTCGGGGGGTGTGAGCCCGCTGCTTCCTCTAGGGTTGAAAGGGCATCTTTAATCCCTGCGCTGGTGTCTGGAGGCTGGCACACATGTATGTATGCACACAAAATACACTTTAAAAAAATCACACATATGCTGCAGAGGCAAGCAGCAAGGTTCAACACCATGGCATCTGTATTTAAACCTGGGACCAGCCATGCACTCACAAAGCTGCTGGAGCAACTGGGAGAGGATCGATTGGGGGTGGATGGGTGGGGGGGGGGCAGCGTGACAGGCACAGAGCTCATTTTAGCTGCAGCAGCTGGCTAAGTCGCTCTGGTGGGAAGGAGCATGGCAACGGCTTCAGCTCCTGTAGCTTGTGAAGTAGAACCAGGCCCAGCCAATGTGAAGGACAAAACAGAAAACATCTGTGATGATAGAACCAACATCCTGCATTTTAAAATGACAGTTACACCAGGATGATGTAAGATTGGTGGAACTGTGCAGTTGACCAACAGCAAGCTGTCTCGACAGCGCTGACCTTTGAGAGGACAAACGGGCCTTCTTTTGCGAGATGGTTGAGGTTACGCATTAACTTTGAATTGTTAAGGTTAGGATAGGTCTTTTTTGTTTTGCAAGTTTTCGCAAAAATCTAGGGTTACCATCTAGACACGACCGGACAGACAGGGTCCAAAATAGAGGCAGCTATCATAGATTATTGGCTGTGTTGCATAATAACCCCCATCCACAAAAGAGCAATAGTTTACTAACTGACTGTTAGCAAGATTGTTGTCTTGGAGAGCTTTAATTTCCTTCCTCAGTTACTTTGTATTGATTTAAATGGTGAACAAAATGTAACAAAATGTCACTCCCAAACATGCAATTTTCTCAGACATAAAGACATCCACACAGGTGTTTTCACTGTGTTGACCGATTGGACTTCTTCTCTGGACTGTGTGGGGCGTGTCTGTGCTTGATTGACGTTTCCTTGACTTCCGTATTACTCCTGTTAGGATGGGACAATGTACAACTTTATCCTTCCAAAATTTTACACTGATACTATGCATGCAATGAATTCATTCGCACTTGGAGAAGTTAGCGAAAGTATACACGTGTGACTAAATCCGGTTTTCAAAATAAGGCGTTAACAAAGGGAACTGTATACATATATGGAAATAAATAAGATTGATTGGATTTTATTCACCAGAAGTATAAAACATTACATGTCCCTTATAAATTAAAAATACAATACCGCTAATTAGTGAGGGAAATGTCTTTATTCTTTGATTTTCGGGTTGCTGGGAAAAAAAAAATGTAATAAATAATTGCTGACAATGACCGATATATTTGACTTCAGGACATCTCTGACTACATTCATGCTGAAATTCAAACATTCTTACTGTATTAATTTAGAAAACTTCCAAAGTAAAAGTCCCTAGAAGTGTATGATTCAACTTTTTCCCCATGGTTTAGTGTTAAAAAAAAAGTTAATAAAAATCACAATAAATTGTAATATTGAATCCCAATACTTAAAAATTGCAATATATATCGAATCAGCACCCAAGTATCATAATAGTAAAGAATCGAGAGGTAGGGGTATCGTCCCAGCCCTACTATTCATACCATTTCTAGCTAAAATCTGAGAAACATATTCTGTAGTGGAGATGTCAAGCAGGCAAAGCTCGGAAAAGAAAAGTTTTTAAACTGCTGCGACAACAACAATGAAACTTGTGAATCATTCTGCCACTTCAAGTCCCCTGTCCTTTTGAAGGTTGAGTCATTTATTGTGAGGAGAACACGGTCACACTTTCCTCTGCTTTTCAGGCACCGACTTTTGGCATTTTCCAAAGACAGCACA
>CAKAKR010057584.1:69766-88189 GCA_916700685.1 Adelosebastes latens
TACCTCCCTGTTCCCCTTACTCCCCTCTCACAAGAGCACACACACACACACACACACACACACACACACAGTGGAAAATAAGCTCCCCCAAAAAAAAACAAGAGGCTGTGCTAGAGGCCTTGTGTGTATGTCAACACAAAGGTCAGGTGTAATTTGCACAGCTGTGATATCTCCTCAATTAGCTGCTGATGATAATAATGAGTCCCCACCACCACACACACACACACACATACTGTACAAAGAACATAGTCAACAGCAAGGTTTACAGTGAAAACACAAGTTTAATCATGCATTAACCGAGCAAAGCAAATACACACAAGTCTACCCCTCACTGTTTCTCACATGAATACAATGAACACTCTGCAGGCTTGCCATGAATACGGAGGTCTGCGTGGATCCAAGTGTATCAGCGGAGCCCATACAGGATGTTGAACCATCACAGTCTGTGTCTTCGATATGAGTGGGTTTAGGTGTTTTTTGTCTTTTTAATCAGTGAGATAATCATAACTAACTTGTCTGGATTTATTGCTAAGAGATACATCTATCAGACACACAGAATTGTGGATACAGTTGAGCCTAAAAAACCTTGAATTACCTGCGAGGAATAACTTGTGGATGGTGTCAAGCCAAAAGCGTATTTTCCAATATGAATCAATACAACACAATGCATTATAGAAAAAAATTTAATGTTTGGGAATGAAAGTTAAAAATGAAGAAAACCGAGGTTCAACGTTTTTGGAGTTCTCACAAGTCGAAGTTTGGAAAGAGACCCGGTGTGAAACCCTGAGAAAGAGTTCAGGCAATAAAGAGCTGTGGAGGATCAATGAGAGGTCTGTTTGAGACGCATCAGGAAAAACGAGCTCTGTACGTTAACCTGAGCCAGAATGTTACCGTAACTCATCCTTATTACCAAGAGGGTCTTGAATGATAGAACTGAGTTGCATATTGAGAACATGTGGGGCAATAAATACTGCACATAAAATATTTGCAGATTGAAATTCTTCTTCTTTTTTTTAAGTGCTTGAAGATCCAATAGTCACTAAAGCGTGTGTCATGCAAGAGAGCCAATAGGGTGAGGGTTAATATAGATCAGTAGGTGTGGTGAATTTAAATACTCTCTCAGCCAGTCACATCACAGAGCTCTGAAACAGCTGAGCCAATCACAGTTCAACGTGATGACGACACCTCAACAAATGGAAAGCTTTACCTCATAAAATATCACGACATCAACACACATCACCACAAACCTGCAACCAAACACATTTAAAGGTCCCGTATCATGCTCATTTACAGGTTCATACTTGTATTTTGGGTTTCTACTAGAACATGTTTACATGCTTTAATGTTAGAAAAAAACACATTATTTTCCTCATACTGTCTTTCTTAATGTGCCTGTATTTACCCTGCCTGAAACGCTCCGTTTTAGAACATTTCAGAGCAATTGCTACAGAATTGCATTGCTAGGCAACAGCTTGGGTCCATGTGTATTTCTGTCAGGTGATGTCATTCACGCACACTGTAACTGGAAATAAACTGGTACAAATTTTGAATGTTTACGTTTAAAACTGTGAAATTATACTAATGTACAGTTGTGACATCACAAATGTACAGAAATCCTGACGGCTCGTTTAAAGGCACAGTTTCTGAATACAAGCTGTGTGTATTTCTCCATGGATTGAGCATTTTGATAATTTCACAGTAATATATATATATATATATATATATAGCACCTAGACCTGCTTTATAATAAAAAAAGACACAGAAATCTCACTTTTTATAATATGGGACCTTTAAAACTAAATAAAGTGATTTGGTGAAACCGTTTATATGGTTATATCGGACTGACACATCTATATCAGCTCATACATGGTCACATAGTTTAGTAATTAATGTTACAAAACAGCGATTCCACTACAATGTGTTTCAGTGATAAAACATGAGACGCTACTTTTTGCTAAAAAGAAAGTATTAAAAACCGGAAGTCTCCTTCATAAAAAAAGAAAACAGCAAAATATTGAGTTATAACGGACCAGTCTGATGTGTGTAGAGGTCTGTATGGTTACTGTAGCAGCCTGGTGTTGTTTCCAGATGATTTAATGAGGGTAGACACAGTGAATGGCCGTGCGTAACGGCGCTCACTTCTCAGAGGCTGCGGATTTATCAACATATCAGACCTTCATAAAGTCCGTCTAACATTTGATCGTGTGGTCAGTTATAGTTGACTAATATATGAACAGTGGTTCCATAACCTTCGAAATGAGCCACAACTTAACCGTGCCCTCCGGTACTTTAACAAATGGCACCACATCCCTCTGTGTGTGACCTGATGTGGTAAGCGACTATGACTAATATCAGAACATGGTGAGGCTTGGCGTCCTACAGGGAGGATGATTGATGACAGCAGAAGCTGCAGTGGTTTTGATAAGTATAGCATTGAAACAAACAAACCGTACTAACCGGAGTTCATTTTAACCAAACCAAACAGGTTAGGTGTGAAAGCACCCCTGGTTGCATTGCTCCGTATATCTGGTTAGCTCTCTGCCTGCGTCCTGCCTCTCATGCACCTGCCTCACACCTCTGAATTAAGAATTAAGGAAGAAAGAAATGCACCTCACGAGATCACTGCATGCCAATTAAAATGTTATACATTCATGAGCATGCTTCCTGGTTCACTCTGAACCCTGCAAATAGCACCACAGCCAAACATTATAGACAACACACATGCACCAGCTGTCACCCTGTGACACAATCAGCGCATACACACAGTACTATGCAAGTGTAGCTTTGCAAGACTTGTTCATTCCAATTTTAGTTTCAAGAAAAGACCCGAGTGGTTTCTTAGCTTTGAGTTAACAACAGGCTTCATTTCTTAGTTTTTCATTAAAAACTGATTTCAAAGTAATCAGACAATTTATTTAAATATTTATTTCCGCTGTGCCATGCTCACAATTCACACTGGTACATTAAAGAAGTAAGGACGAGTATTTGTCATTAATTTTAGCCAGCTACAGTAAATCCTCCCAGCTCACTTCTCCATATGGACCGTATAGAACTGCATAGGCTAGATTGTGCCAGAAGTTCACATTTCTTTTATTGTATTATTGTAATCATGTCACATGTAATCCATTACTCCATATTTCTAATCACATGACATTATGGTAATAAGAGTATGATGTGAATCAGATGAGAAAAGTGCTTATAGTCTACTACATAATCCAGGATAAACACCACCTCTGACAGACTGCACAGATGCAATGGAAACAGTCGCAGTGCTATTTGTTTATTGTTCACAATATGTATGGACAACAGTAAGTGATTGGGGTAAGTGGCTAAGTGAGTCTCTCATAATGGTCTTTATCTGACTGGGTAAACCATAGGTACAAGCCATTACTGCACGCCATATCAGATACAGGATTAGGTTCTCCCAATGCACATAGATGTGTATCACAGAAACCTGATAGGCATGCAGTACCCCCTGGTATTTGTATGGGCTGCATTAACTCTGAGTCTCACACACACACACACACACACACACATAGCTTCTATGTAATACAGTCCAAGAAGCCGTATACAGTACAGCGCATTGTTAAATTGGATGTGGAGTTTCCATATTGGCACGAGAGGCTTCTAAAACACTATTGATAATTATTACAGACTACAAGTTAAGGGGTAATTTGGCGACCTATCCAAGGTGTGTCCCGCCTCTCACCTAATGCATGCTGGGATATACTCCTGCCCCCCCAATAACGCTGTACAGGAAAAGTGGTTTAGATGGAGGATGAACAGTTGGATGTTTTCCTACTTCTCTATAGTCTAAATAATATACTCACCTACACTGTGGTGGGAAAATTGTGCTCTTCTGACTCTGGATTATTGGCTTTCTACTGTAACCTATCAATACTGTCCACTTACACTGTGGCACTAAACACACCCTTAAGTGGATTACGTTAAAGGTCCCATATTATGCTCATTTTCAGGTTCATACTTGTATTTTGTGTTTCTACTAGAACATGTTTACATGCTTTAATGTTCAAAAAAAACTTTATTTTCCTCATACTGTCAGCCTGAATATGTCTGTATTTACCCTCGGTCTGAAACGCTCTGTTTTAGCGCATTTTGACAGAATTACAACAGAATTGCTTTGCTAGGCAACAGCTTGGGTCCATGTGTACTTCCTGTCAGCTGATGACATTGACATACACTGCAACCAGGAATAAACTGGGACACGTTTAGAATATTTACGTTTAAAATTGTGTCAAGGGTCTAAATATTGTATATTCGTGACATCACAAATGGGCAGAAATCCTGACAGCTTGTTTCAAATGCAGAGTTTCTGAATACGGGCTGTGTGTATTTCCCTGTGTATTGAGTGTTTCGATACTTTCACAGTATTTATATAGGACTAAAACCTGCTTTATAATAAAAAAACATGAAAATCTCACTTTTTTATAATATGGGACCTTTAAAATCTGTATCGTGTTACGTAATTCCAAACCGTTTGCCTTTGGTTCAGGAGTGGTCTGTGACATTCTCAGGGAATTGAACCTTCACCTATTTTTCAGAGACAAACCCTATACGTGATTTATAACAACATGTGAGCATAGATCCCTGGTGCAGACTTAATGGGGTACAGTACAATGACACATAGGCCCCAGTAACAACAGGCTGCCACATTCACAGCCTGTCTCTCTAACAACCCACTCAACTGTCCACTCCACATGAATGCCGGACAGCTTTTACTCAAAATACTTTGAGTTTCTACGCTGTTCTTTTCAAATACCAAGCAAAGTGCCCTTTTGTGTTTTCATGGGTGTTACATACAGTTGGTTACATTAACTTCTCTAAATGGCACTCTGCAGCACTATTGTGACTTCTGTTCTGGATTACAAGTGCACTGCCTGCGCACAAAGGGTAGATGCATCGCTACATTTTCTGAGACGGAGATTGGAGTCTATGCCTCTCTATATGCACATATATGATATATCCCAAAGTTATGTTCAGTGTTTCCCCCAATTTTTTGTTTGTGTAAAGTTGAGAAATGTCCCATTCCTTGAAACTATTAGATACTAACTACCTACTCTCTGTTAAACTATTTGAGGTCTTTTGCATGCTAACACTCTTACAATGACAATGCTAACATGCTAGTATTTTAGCAGGTATTAATGTTTACCATGTTAACATCTTGGCGTGTTAACATGCTATCGTAATGCAGGTCACAATTTACATTTGTCAAAATACTTTATGACCAATGGTTTATGACCAAAATACCTGCAAAACTAATGGCATTCCCATCAGCCTCAGCTGTAGGGGAGACCGGGGATGATAGTTACACCTTTTGTTCAGCATCAGTAGCTCAGTGGTTGTTCGTGCTAGATCTCATGCATGAATGCAAAACATCAAACTAAACTACAGAAACTGCTACTTTAGACTATGTAAGCCAAACCATTGTATCTACAATACAATGAACGCTAGGCAAAAAAATTATCTTGATACAATTTTTTTTTTGCTTTCTAACCTGAAAATCATTTTTTTTGGTCGTAAAACCCATAAAGTTGCTCACAAAGACATGTCGCTTCTCCTGTGAGCTCAACAAGCAAATGGGAGTGTACGGTATTGATGACATCACTGCAGCTCTTTTCTGATTGGTCAAACTGACAGTGTAAAAACTAACCCAGTGTTACAACACTCCCCAGTCTCCCCTACTTCGTGTTTAGTGCTAATTAGCAAATGCTAAATTAAGATGCTGATGTGGCATTTTGCCCTTTTGTCCGTCGCACAGCCTCACAGAACAAAGAGCAGGGCTATCAACTGGTACAAACTGAAACTATACATTTGTGACCCGTGTTTCATATTTACATCTTTAGAAGGAACAAATAGGTTTGATGGTGACAGCATGACATGGTATGACACAAACACGGTAAAAGTCGTAAAGTACTGAGAGACGGACTGAGGCATGTTTTCATGGGATTTGAAAAACAGCAGTTGCATCCTTAATTGCAGGGTGACCTTGCCAGAGCAAAGATATCAATTTGCAAAAAGCAGAATCAAGCAATTAAATCAAGAAGCCACTCTGCAGTTATATAGTAGAAAAGCATAATGTATTGTTGCAGTGTCCATTTTCTATATTGATATTACTCAACTCAATACACCATGTCTAATGCTGCTACCACTCAGCTAGACTACGTTATATTACATTACTGGTGGCTAATTATCAAAGCTGTATGACTGCACGCTTTAAACGATTTTTGGCCCTGGGTCTTTATGCTGCAGAGACAGTATCATTATAAAAAACACACTCAAGGTTGTTGGCATGGTTACTGCTGACTATACTCTTATCATAGATCTTATGATTAGTCACGTCTTCCATTAGCTTTCTACACCAACCTCTCCCTCGTGAGCTCTCTTTCTCTGGACAGGATGTTATGGGCAAGGCAGACTTGATAAGGGCAACATGTCCCCAAGCCTAAAAGAAAAAAAAAAAAAAACAGCCTTGCCATGTCATTTACCATCTGTCCCTCCCTGGGTCGCAACCAGCGACCCACTCTGCATCCATCCTCTGCCTTTCCGAGGCCCAGGGATCAGGCCTTTCACTGGTCTTGATGAATCACTGCGCTCCCCTTCCCACCCTTCTGATCCCTGGAGATCCTCAACTCCCATGTCGCCCCATTCCTCCCTCCCTTCTCCCCTCTTCCCCCATCTCCCTCTTCTCCTCTCCCTGTCATCTACCCCTTTTCCCCTTGCTCTGCCGACCACCTCCCTCCTCCTCCTTTCCCCAGGGTTCGGCAGGGCTGGCATCCACCCAGAGTCCCTCCATTTCCTCCACATCTGATATAATCAGGACAGAAAAGAGCTAAGAACATTCTTTTCCCATGATTCTTAAGTGGCACCAGGGGCACTCTGGGCCGGCCGGCTGGCTGGCTGGCTGGTTGGCCAAATGGCTGGTTGGATGACTGACTGGCTGACTGGCCGGCCCCTGAAAAAAGAGACCTGAAGCGCATAACTTAGCCGGATTAGCCAGTGGCTTCCCCTCTGTGCTTGCACCAAAACACTTATCTGTGATTACAGCACTGGGACATTTCAAAATATTATCCGTATGAAATGATAGCAGGAATACGCTTAATGTCACACATCTTTATTCTATGTTTGTACGTTGCATTATCAACAAAAAAAGATCAATGACTGCTTTTCATTTCTGTCCTGACTTTCTGCTCTGTTTGAGAAAATACATGCCGTGACTGAATAGTCGTTTTTTCAATACATTAACTGTAGACATTCTACTTTGAAATGTAGCTAATACTTTGACTGCACTGTCCTTCAGTCATTCATACTTCAATTCAAACATCATCCTTTGATTTTCTATGAATGATGTTTGACTTTCTGTAGATGCCACTTCTTTTCTTTGTTCAGCCATGGTGTCTATCACTGCTCATGCTAACTAGGTTATTCATCTAATCACAAGCTGTTGTAGCTAAAGAGGATTTCAAACAGACGTTCCCACCATCTCTTCGTCAGGTGAAGTCTGCGAGCTAGTTCAGTCTGTCGACTCCACCCTAGCATCCACCTGTGGGCTCGGAGTCTACCTTTACCAATAGGAGAAGAGTTGTTAATGTCACTCCCCACTCCCTGCTGTTTCCTTGTGGGAGTGACGAGGTCAGTGTCAATACCCCAAATATCGCTGTAATGCTGTTTTTACGTTGCTAACATGTAGGCCTGTGTTCGGGGTCTGAAATTAGCACCTGCCAAATGCGGGTAAGTTGTTGGCAGTGAGTTGGAATCATCAGGACACCTGCCACTTTGGCACGCAGGGAAAATGCTAGTGATGGGAATAGAGAACCGTAGTTGTCCTTGTTGTTCTTGGCATCTCATGCCTCCGTGACTAGATTCCTCCTATTGATACTTTCCGACAGTTACGCATGCACAATGACGCGTACGCACGCCGTATCATGTTTCAGTTTGTTTTGGACCAGAACCATGGCGGAGAAAAAAAAAAAACGCTCAAGAGCATGGCGTTACTAAACCTGATGTGCACACCCTGTTTCTCCCTGATAATGCGACATTGTGAACAACAAATCCGTGCTGCAATCAGCAGGAGGAGAGTTAGTAACGTTACCTGTTAGCAGCCGGTGGGCAGCACAGTCCTGCTTGGTTGAATAACGGAGCAACTAACGTTAACGGAGGTGCCATTGAGTTATTATTAAGATAACTTCACGATCTGCTCAGCAAAATGACCACTGGGCGAAGGTAAATTACAACGTCATCATGACGTGTTCAAATGTAACCTCGTAAAATAAAGTTTTTTTTAATCAAAGCAAATATTTAAATAATCATAATCATTTTAATTGTGTTTTTATGCAAATAACCACTATAGATGACAATAACAAAGTACAGTACCCTCCCTCCCCCCAAAAACAGGGCTCCCCCAGAAGCTACAGTGTAATTCAAACACTGTAATTCACCATGTATATAATGTTTTTTATGTTAAATATATATCGAACATTGAATGACATCAAATCTAAACTGTTATTCCTTCATTTAATGCAGAGATTACAAAAGTGGCAGATACAATTTCTGAGTAGTAGACAAAAAAAAATACTTGTCTTCCACAGTGGCAGGAAGTGAAAAAAGTTCATTTCAGACCCTGCCTGTGTTTCACAGGGTTGAAAGTATAGCATTACCTCCATATGTGACTATTAGGGCTGGGTATTGTTTTAATAATTATGATACCAGTACCAATACCACCCTTAAAGTGATACCAACACCAATAGAGTACTTCATTTGATTCCCTTTTTTTCTACTTCATACGATACCCAACATGTGAATGGAAGCTGTGTGTGTGTGTGTCCCACTTTATAGCTAATCGCCGCCGCTCTGCACAACGCTCGTACAGGTCACTGCTGATAACTCCGCCCCGACTCGTAGTGGCGGACGGCGTTGTTGCCTCCTCAGGTTAACACTGTTAGCTCTGTCAGCAGTGTTGCCGTTGTTGGCACTGTTCGTGCTGTTAGCACCGTTAGCCGCTGTCCGCTGGCTCAGCCGTCTCCATGTTGAGAGCCGTGTGCAGGCAATCCCGGCTGTATGTGTTGTAGCTGCTGCGGTAGTGAGCCAATCACACATCGCGTTAAATCGAAGAATGATTGCGGTCATTGGCTGCAAAAAAAACCCCATACAAATCTGGGTACAAAAAAAGGATCAAATGCAGGTATCGATTGACTGGAGAAGTTTTGACACTTGGTACTGGGTTATTTGGTTCATAACTTAAAGGTACCCAACGTAAGTAACTATTGAATATCTCATTCCCAAACTATGGGCATTAATCTGCTGCTATACCAGCCTCCACACTTCTGGGTTCAGTCTTTAAACCAGATGTTGAACCTGATGATCAGGCCTGGTTGACAGTTTGCGTTCCTGTTCAACCCCAAGGTGGGGCGGGGGTCAGGGTAAGCCAGTGAAGTTCTTCCACACTAAACTGGAAAAAAGAAACATTTACTTATGGACTTGGCTTGACTTAGTGAAGGGGGCATTGCCACAGAGCATAAAAAAACAGCTCCAATCCAAAAGTTCCAAGTAATTGGACTGAGGTGTCCATATACTTCTGGCCAGACATTATAGATTAAATCACTGTAGCATGAGGGCAGCAGGATTCCATTGATTTTCTTTTTTTACTTAACAAGTCCTCAGTAACCCTCTTATGCATTTAAGACGTGCTCCGTGCACAGCTGTTGTGCTGTTCAGTTCCCTGCCGCGTGCTGTGCTGTCCTGCTTGGCACCGCCGCGTCCTCCCGAGCAGCGCTGTGCAGTGAAGTGTGTGGCGCCCCGCTGCGCCGTGGCGCCGGGCAGCACACTGACGCTACGCTCAACTTTTGCCTCCTTTCCTCCTCGCTTGTCTGTCTGACAGTTTTGTTGTACTCAGAGAGAGTATTAGATGGAATTACCAGCTAGCTGTGTTCCCATGACAACAAGATACTGTTAGCGTCAGGCAGAATCAGAATCAAGCCTCGGGCTGGGATCTAGAGAGGACCTCCTCCGTTGCTCCTTCCCCGCCATCCCCTTCTGTTTGCCCCCCCCAGGAGCTTTCTACTCCCTCTGTCCCCTTCTTTCTCTCTCAGCCGGTCTCATCTCCTTTTGGATTTCACTCTCTCTACACACACACACACACACCATTCACAACATACAGTAGTCTGTCATGGATGAAACACTTTGAAGCCAAATCTTTCAGGCAGACTCCTTGAATGTGCCGTGGAAGATGGACAAGGAGACAGACGAAGAAAGGGGGAGACACAGTGAAGGAAGACAGGGGGGGAGGGAAGAAAATGGTAGAGGAGAGGAGGGAGGTGAGTCAAGGGCAGGGTTTAGGGTGGCACTGACCCAGGACATCAGCCTCGGTGACAGCAGGGACAGAAGACGTGCCAGGCTCTGCTTGCCGTAGTGACTGACAATAAACCCAGGTCCTTTTCAGAGCTGCCCTGCATGGGGTACCGAAGGGATGTGTGCTCACATCGGGGGTTGGGGGGGGGGTTGAAGTATTTGATTTTGTGTGGATTTATGTGTGTATGTGTGTGAGCATGTGGGAGGGAGAGTGATTGATTGTGTGTGTAGCCTGATGCAGAGAAAACAGGAGGACAGAGGGTGCAGAGTGAGCAGTGAGTGCACGGCTGTGAGTGTGTGTTGGGGGCGTGCGTCCTCTGAGGAGGATGGAGATGAGCCACTGACTTCCTGGGCTTCGGGCCAGGACCGAACCATTCAGCTATGATGTACACAGACTGTACAACAGAGGGGATTAGCACACCCAGTGCTTGCAATAGAAATATAATGGATAATATTTCCGCCTTTTTTTTTCCTTTTGCAAAGGTATGAGGAGGATTATACAATTGTCTGAAATGATTTTGGCAGGGAACAATATTTGTAGAATATTACTTTGCATTGTCTTGGAAACAAAGGTACCAAGAAGAGAGGAAAAAAAAATGCATTTTACAATAATTCCCTTTATCGGAAGTTGGCAAATTTATGTATTCACAAAGCGCAGATGCAACTTTCTAATCCCCCGCTCTTCCCACAATCAGCGGAGAACTGAAGGAGAGTTTTTGATTAAGTGAATTAAGGCTAGGCCCAGCTCTGGCAGACAGCACAGACATTTTTGTCAGTAGGGAGGAAGGGAGTTCCTGGCAAGATCCCGAACAACAAAAACAACAACAGTTCTTGCTGCTTCTCTCTGCTGTTGTGTTGTTTGATTCCTGATCAAGTGCAGGTTGGTGGTCTGGAACATTTACATATCTCCTTTTAATTATATCCATCAAATGAGGGAAGCGCTCGCTCCCAAAGTGGGGATGTAATCACTCATTTAGTATGTTTTGAGTTACCAGACAGATAGCATGCTGCGAAGACATTTGTGAGCCTGTCCTCACAGGCCTTGATAGATGGGCCTGCTCCCGGTGCCTGGTCCCGGGAGGAGACATTCCTTATCATCCCGTATAACATGCTGTCTTATTAAACGGGGAAGCACAGCCTACATACATGAAATGCTGAGGTGTTAAGAGTTCCTCTGCAGCCTCTAAGACTCCACTCCTACAGTATACTGCGCTGGATGACCACTCGTATGGCCAATTAAGTCCAAGTGAAGTCTCTAACTCTTTGAGACAAGTCCAAGCCAGTGCTGGTTTCAAAAGCCTTTCAGACAAGTAGGAGTCACGTCTCGAGTCATTTGAAATACGTCAAGGCCACGTCTCAAGTAATTTGATGCAAGTCCAAGTCAAGTCTCGAGTCATTTGAAATACGTCTAAGCCACGTCTCAAGTAATTTGACGCAAGTCCAAGTCAAGTCTTAAGTAGTTTGAGTTATGTTCAAATCAACTCTCAAAACCTTTGAGTCCAAGTCAACTCAAATCATTGAGACAATCCAAATCATGTTCAAGTCAAGTCTCAAGTCATTTCAGATAAGTTTAAGTCAAGTCTCAAGTAAGGCAAGTCCAAGTCAATTCTCCAGTTATTTGAAATATGTCTAAGCCAAGTCTCAAGTAACTTGAGGCAAGTCCAAGTCAAGTCTAAAATCTTTCTAAACAAGTCCAAGTCAGGTCTCCGGTCATTTGAGACAATTGGATTGTCTGTTGGAGCGAATCTCAAGTCAAGTCTCGATTGCTTGAGGGTAGGTCCAAGTCAAGTCTTGATATGTAAATTGTAAGTCAAGATGCCAGTCTTTCAGGTCTCTGGATGTTGACTTGTCATGTTAATATTTCCATTACAAAGCTGTTTAATGTGCTTCTAGAGAGCAGAGACATAGTCTTTTGAATTTATGTACCGATACATTAAGTATATTACATTTTGTGGCTATGCAAGGGCAGGTCTTTTAATTTCTTCACATGTCAGGATAACAAAACATATGTACTACATACTTGTCCATACTTATCTAGTACAAAACTACATGGTTTTGTTTCGTTAACATCTTTGATGTCACATTTAGAGCTCTCATAATGTGTCTAAGTGGCCATTAGATATTGCGTCTTGCTAACATAGCATTGTAATTAGCACTTCAGATGAGTATGTTGCTTACCTTCATTGCTCTATCTCCTATGTAAATATTTAATGAGAACTTAAAGCTATAAAATGAAGACCTGCACCGTACTAGTTATCGATGTGCTTGCTGCTCTTTATCTAAAACGTGCAATAAAGAGCGATCTTCTCACCACATTTCTGATCCTCTCTCAACCACAGAACTGGGACAGTAAAGATGTCCCTCTTTAGGTCATGAATTATTCAGCCTCAGCGGATGCCTGTGA
Source organism: Adelosebastes latens (assembly GCA_916700685.1). NCBI lineage: Eukaryota > Metazoa > Chordata > Actinopteri > Perciformes > Sebastidae > Adelosebastes > Adelosebastes latens. Next base: position 82,536 of record CAKAKR010057584.1, read on the forward strand.
CAGAGTTGCAGACAGGGGGGCCTCAGACTGGCAGGTCAGAAGTGCTTGGTAAGTCGGTCGGGTCTGTTTGTGGCAGTACAGATTTTTAAGTGGACCTCACAGGAGTTGGTGTCGCAGGAGTGATAGTAGGTGTTAATATTTTATAGGGGGGGTGGTTGCCAGGTGCCGTATGTACACAATGGACGGTGCAGCGTCGAATCCTGTGGAGCGCAGCACTTATGTCAGCCGGTGAGGACTTTAAATGAGGTACAAAGCTTAATTGGTGGGCAGCCACGAGAGGCTCGTAAAAATAGCTATAAAAGTAATGATGGCTTAGGAGAGGACAAATGAACAAAGAAACTGAATCAATAATGAGAGGACAGAATAGTGTACCGCTACTGTCAGGTGGAAAAGCATGTAACTTCAAAAAACTATCCATTATCTCCACACAGCCAATGAGCCACTGGACCTCGATGATCAAAGAGACGCAACAGCAAGGCAAGAGAATTCACCTGATGGACTTCATGTATTGTGCTATTTTATGTAGTGTATTTGTTCTATGGTTATTACCAGCTAACTGTGGTGCAATTACTTTTAATTGTGTGCTGTCCCTGCAAAAATATACAATAAAATGAAATAAATAAAGAGATGAAATCACTCTGGAACACCGTACTGTATGCTGAATGCAATGCTCATACCAGAGAGATGTGAGTGGATTGTATAGAAAGTTCTTTGGTTGGGGTTTGATGTTCGATCTACATCTCCTATGCCAATTTGACACAACATTTGATTGATTACAGACTAGTGACACCATATTTTCAGAAAGTAAGGGTTCTGTTGCACCCCCCACTATGAGGCATCATAAAAATCGTACTATAATACACAACATTTTACCTTAAAGATATTGTGTTTTACCCCCTTTTTACTCAACACAGTCCCCCTCCCAACTCGTCAAATATCGCCACTTGGTCATTGCCCCTCTGCATCAGAGACCGTCGCACGTGGTATCCCTATTGCGTTAATTTTGGACGGACCAGGGACGGTGTGTCAATATATGCTCGTTATATGCATGGTGTCCTTTCAACGTAAACTCACGTTTTCACGGGAAGTTAGGTTTAGGCAACACAACCACTTAGTTAGAGTTAAGAAACGGTCGTGGTTGACGTTAACTTCACTGACTAGCGACTCACGTGACTCACGGGGCTGACAATACCATTGAGTCACGTGACTAAAGACTGACGTGACAAAATAAGTCAACGTTACTTTTAGTTTCACATGGGACACTGAACACCGGCCTCCTGGTTGAAAGTCTTGTGTTTGTTTGACCTATACACCTCCTCTCCCTCCCGCCCTGAGTGTACTCTCACGCTATTAATACTACGTCACTTGTTCCGACTGTCGAATAACGCCGCGGGTGGGTTTACATTGGAGTTGAAAGCCTGGTTTGTCACATACTGTTGCTAAAGGGTTCCTCCGTGCATAAGTTTCCGGTGCCGAGGGGAACTTACCAAATGGCAACAATTGAGAAGTTGAGAGTGAGAACGGGTTGTTTTACTGGATAATGTGTTGTACATCCAACCAGGACATGTGGCAGGATTCAGTCTTATTTTGATGTATCTATTCATTATCAAAATGTCAGATCAAAATGTCTCAGATCAATCCATCCTGCTAACTGATTAGCTAGTGATCACTTGCTGTATGGGCCATTTGTACAATAGTAACTCTTTATTATGAACTACATCCAGTAGTAGTGTGGCTAGTGGGGCATTTTATCAACTGTCATAACCAGGTCATAGACACCTTTTCTCTTCTCCTCTCTTCTCAGAGTGTTGCTTTGTTTTTCACTGTTTGGTACAATGTTCCAACATGGTTGTACATCATTGTTAGTGGTTGCAGTTCAAGCCGTTCCGATTCATGCAAAAGCCACGAACGCAGAGATTTTCTCCCATCAGCAACGCGGTTAAGGCCACAAGCCACAGCGTGTAGACACAACAGAGGAAATTAGACGACAACGTCTTTTGTCAAGATGTAGACCTCAACCAAATAAACTCCCCCTGTGAACCGAAACAAAGGAGGATTGGGTGATCAAATATCCTCATACCCTACGAACCACACGGAGAAAAAGCAGACGATGTCAGCCACCTCTGTGTCTCTCACTTTGAGGTGAGCAATCCAGATGCAGTGTTAAAACAGCTCTCTGACACGTATCTCAAGCATGCTGAAAAAATTGGTGTTAGAAGCCATCAAACTCCCAATTATCAAACTCACACAGACAAGCCAAGGAAATGTGGGGGTAGGTGCGGCTGTCAGTTAATTGGTGGGATTACAGTGTTTGCTCATTATCACATACTAACAGTGCTGATGAAAGGGAGAACTGCAGTAAATCTGTGGTGGGGAACTTGTTTTGTTGCACATCTCCCAAACTCACTGTGATAGAATGGAATTGGTGTTATATTTAAAATTGCCTTTGTCAACATTATCACATTGAGCCATCATATCCAATGACATTTTCAGAGTTTGAGATCCCATCATACTTCATTTACATCGCTGCACACTAGATATGCTTTTTGAATCATTGTCTTTGATACGGCTGGTAACTTTTTCCTGATTTTACATCACTGTCTCCCCACTGACTCAATCCCGTCTCCCCTGTGCTCACTGTGAAAGTTAGAGTAGAACTTTTCAATGTAAAAGATCCTTTCCCCCCCGTTTACTTCTCACTCAGTGTCATCCTTTACTCACCAAACATGTTGGCCATCAGAGTCGTATCCAGTGTCCTCATATGTCATGCACAGATTAGTCATGTGACTTGCAGATGGCCTTAGATACTGAGGCCCTGTTCAGACCTGGTATTAAGATGCGTACTCAGTGATCCAATCACACGTGGACGGCTTTGAGTACATCTGTTCACATCTGGCATTAGAATGCGTCTCCACGTGCGTCATCACTGGCCACTTGTGATCCGATCTCACTTCCCCGCTCTATATGCAAATAAACAGATAGTAAACACACGGCCAATACAGCAGCCGTTGTGACGTAATATTACATGAATGTCAGTAGTAATATCCTACATATTTGTGATATGTAGCACCGCTGCTTTTGCCAGACTACAGCGGGGTGCAGTGCTCCAGAGAGCGGGGAGGACAGAGAACAGGCGGATGGTCGGGTGTCAGCTCCGCGCAAAGCAGCGGAACAAAAACACAGACACGTCTCCGACAGTATGATAATAATGCACTTTGCGTGTCTAGTCTGATGGTCTGTACATATGTAGCCTATAAACAAGATATATGTTAATAAAATACAGTTGTACCGACAGGATACAGTAGAGCACAGAGGCCGTTTCCATGCTGACAAGCGCCCGTGTCTGCCTGTTTATTCACCTGACGGGCGCGGTAATCCCGCGGATCCCAGCTGGACATCAAATGAGTAGGCGGTCCTTAATGTGGCCCAGGACGCATTCACGTACAAACTGCTAAAAGAATGTGGTCATATGTGGCCCAGACCACCTCTGAATGTGGTCTGAAAGATCCGATCTCAATGTGTCCTCAATGCGTCTTGAGTGCGTTCACACCTGTACTTAAGGCCGTCCACTTGTGATCGGATCACTGAGGACGCATGTTAATACCAGGTCTGAACAGGGCCTGAGTATACAAAACAACATTGCAGGAATCTGACAGAATGGATTTTACAAAGTACAATATTTACTTTTAGTGGTCACAGACATTTACTAAAGAAATACGAATGACCATTTATACAAAACAAACATTATAATCAATTTCTAAAAATAATATTTTCAAAAATGTTGTGTGTGCTACAAAAAATTAGGAAACCAGGCAAAAATTATGATTCCCATTAGTATGTAACTGGCAAAACAAATTAGTAGTATATGAATGTAATTTCTGGGAGATGGGGTTGGAAGGAAATGATGAGAGAGAGACAGGGCAGATAACATGTTGCTAAGGTCCTTGCCCAGACTCAAATTAAGGACATTTCTTGGTCAGTAAATTCCCCTTTATTACTGATGGAGCGGAGTAAGACGTGCAAGTATTTTTTTTTGCATGGAATTCTGATTCAAATGTCAGCTATTATCTATGCCATTCTGAACCTAATGTCTTAGTAATGAAATCAAATTAAATCAAAACAAGGCAGCCATAATGTCATTCAGTGAATGGCTTGCCTTATAGCTGATGCAGTTTGTCCTTTCAGCAGCACGCAACCACCAGCTCCAAAGACTTTGCACATGAATGAAAATCAAACCCATTCATATCCCAGGTCATCGGCTGCAACGGGGAAACGGACTGAAACAATGTAGTGAATTAATATTAATGATCTCAGGTCAGCACCCTTGTAACAATTACACTTCGCGCATTAGACCACACTTTGCCCGTGTTCCCCCTTTAAACCTATTTGCATGCATAATGAGGAATTTGAATGAGAGGTCGTCATTTATTAATGCTGTCATTTATATTTATGACCAGTGTGCTTTGGTAGTGCGGGCATGTCAAAGAGCTCAGGATGAGCATGGCCGTGTGGTCAGGAGTTAGACAGGCCCCCTAGAGTTTCACTAAATCACAGTGCATACTCCGTTGGAGTGTGGCTGTATTCAAAACCGCATACTATACTAGTAGTAAGTACTGATTTGGCCAAAATGTAGAATGTAGTATGCGAACAAAAGCAAAAACTCTAGTATGCCAAAAATACCCGGATGTCGTACTAATTCGAAAAAAATCTCCAGTATGCATCGGACCAGTGTATCTCGCCTACTGTATCCCACAATGCAAAGTGCTGGACCGCTACAAGCTATGGTTACAACAAAAGCAGCCAATAACGGCACTTTTTTAAAAAATTTCCGTAGCTATTTCATCACTAAATTCACTTCTGAAAATTTTTGAGGCGAGAAATCAACTGTGTATATTTTGAATGTTCACAGTTTTACAATATTAGATGGCAAATTGAACATTTGCTCGAACATTTTCGGAGTTTAGAGGCTCCACAAACTGCCGTGACAGCTATCTAGCGCCTGCCGGGGTCGATACCTCTCCTCTAGAGCGATCGGTCTGTAGACAAGAGGCTTTTATTTTCTTGTTGACGGATAGTTTTGTTATAATAATATCACAACACAAATGTCCATAATAAATTAACGGGAACCTGTGTTTATCTGCCTTTTCGGAGGTAAAAAGCTCCACAATCGCCCGCGGGCGTAGCTCACTCGCCAGCCGGGCACTGACGTTCACAGAGCGACTACAGAGCAGCAGAGTGGCGAGGAAAGAGGCGTAGGAAAGAGCAGCCTCTGACGGGGCAGAGAGATACCTGTTGAGACAACATGACCCTTTTTAATATTACTCTAATATTTGTAGGGGCATCACTGTTTTGTTGCTGTAACTGAAAAAGCTGTTTGAGTAAAGCCGTGGACACACAGCACGCATGAGGCTCGCGTGACGGCGTTGTGGCTGCGTGATGCACACCTAGGGTGTTCACACTAGACGCAAGTTAGCTGCGTCCCGGGAGCCTGTCGGCTACCTGTCAGCTGTGTTTCTGCTGCTGCTGACAGCCCTTTCTTTCTACATAGAGTTTGCCTTTTAATGGCCATTTAACTTCATGATAAATATAATTTATATTTATTTTAGACAGAGAAAGGTTCAGAAACGTGTGGTAATTAGTAAATAATAGTAATA
>CAKAKR010057584.1:88677-133851 GCA_916700685.1 Adelosebastes latens
AATATACAGTCACTAGATCCCTTTCACTGTCTGTGACATATTCTACAGATGTCTAGACATGTAAACTGTATTATGTAGCTGATATGATGTCCATATACTGTCAATAGATCACCTTCACTGTCTGTTGCTGCTGGGACACGCAGCTGAGACGCGAGGGGCTCGCGTGTAAAATAGGCGACCCTTCTATTCTATAAAATAGACGCGCTTCTGACGCGCGTGAGACGCGCGTCTCATGCGGGCAGTGTGTCCACTCTAACCTGTTAACATGGACGCCGAAATAAAAAACAACACGCCACGCGAGACTCACGCGAGCCTCATGCGTGCTGTGTGTCCACGGCTTAACGTAAATTTTGTTGAACAATATTTTATATTTCCCGTCTCCCCTCGTTGATGAACCTGTTTGTCTTATTTCACTATGAGCTAATAGAATAAATAGCTTAAACCTGCAGTATCCTATAAACTAAACAAGCATGACATAAATAACTAAATAAAAGTTGTATTTTTTGATAATATTGTAATAGTGGTATGAGTTTGTTTTTTTGTCCAGTGCTTTAAGAGCTGGTTTAAAGGCTACAGCCTCGTCTAGCATACTGCAAAATACATCGCTTTAACCGTTGCATACTGCATACTACTGAGGAACGCAGTATGCAGTATGTACTCGGTGGTTTCGAATACAGCCAACGTAATTCCTGCAGCATGATGGAGTACCAACAGTCACTTTTGACCAGGCTGCATGCCTCAAATTGCAAAATAACAATGAGTTGAGTTAGTGTTACGTTGTAAGTTTGTTCTAATATAGAGACGGTGACAGATTTAGTCTCACTTAATTGTATTACTGGAGCTGTGTAAATTACCGACTGATAGCCGGTAATAAATGTTTGGCACTGTCTTGTGAGGTAATGAAGGCAACGTTGATGGAGCTCAGAAATAGTCTGAAATAATGACATCTCATATTTGCAGTCTCCTCAGCGCCTGAGGAATTCACTGCTGGGATGAAATATTGGGCAAAGGATTGAGACATAAAGCCATCTGCTTTGACTGTATTTCTGTCATGCTCTGTCCTACTTCATTCACCACAAGAAGTCAGACACCCGAGAGCAGTCGGGAAGGAGAGGGGGAGAGAGAGAGAGAGAGCAAGAGATTTCACGGTGAGTAAAAGTTTGTTTATTTATCATGGTCTGTCAGTGTCGAAGAAGCATGTGCAAAAAAATCTTGTTTCAACTGAGACGTCTGCGTGCGCCGAGACAGCTTTTCCGACGTTCCACTGTCATCAACTCCCCCGGCAACTTTCTTCTCTGAACTGCACAGGTAGCGGGAGCTAATGCATTCACATTCTGGTACCACACCGTGCCTGATCAAGTTAAAGGTATCGCTTGTGAAACCCTTGTGGGTAGAAATCTCTTGGGAGAAAAAGCCACCTATATTATTGGGCTCCAATAGAATTACAAATCATAGTCCGACTGGAGTGACACCAGCACAAATAGGAAAGGAGCGTATCTTAAGCAGAACTTGGGCTGCTCAAACTCCGACACACTTTGACTGATACCGAGTCCCTCGTCGGAACAAAGGTCCTTGGGAAGGAAGAGATTCGTAGAGGAAATCTGGAACTAAATCCATATGGTTCAGGAAGCAGAGCCGTATACCCCAGAGAAATATTACATGCATGCAGATAGGTTCCTTTTGAAAGTCTCTCACTCTTCATTTCCCAGCGCCTGCTGGATCTTTGGTTTATTTAAATCCTTTCGAAATATCACACAGTTAAGTGCTTCACTTGCTGAACTTCTGCTCCGCAATCTGGGCAAAGAAAAATGTCCCTTTTTAAATGCAGAAGTGGTTTATTGTCATTATGGTGCTGTCGTCTGTCTGCAGACAATAAGAAAGGCCTCATTAACACTGGCTGGAGATGGAGCTCGGGCTAAACTGACCCTGTGTCACCCGGAGAAGAGGGGACGTAGGAAAAGAGAGATAGCTCGGTGTGTCTGACCGTGTCCGAGTGTACTGGTGAGGAAGAGGAGAGGAGGAAGGGTACACATTTGTGTGAGAGAAGGAGAGAGCTGGGGGGGCTGTTCAGCCGCCAATCAGAGCGTGTGTGGGAGAAGTGTGACATGCTTCCGGCCAATGGCGACGCAGCCTCCCACACTCTCGGCCGCCGTCCCAGCATCTCTCTCAACATGATCTTTCCCTTCGCCTTGTCCTCTGCACGTCTCCCCTCTCTTTTTGATTTGTGCCTGTCTGGAGAGTCCTATCTCACATACGGCGTGCTATCGGCACCGTTAGCTTGTGGTGGGTTCAGCTACAAGTTGGCGCCTTTTTTTGGGAAAGTATTAGCCAAGATGGCCAAGCGTTCTTGAATAAACTTGTATGCCTGGTTACTCCCTTGGTAAATCCAATATGGTAACAAAAGCCAACTCAAAAATATAATTTCAAGGATGCGCTCGGATGAAAACAATAGCTTCTAAAGATGCCAAGGAATGTGTGATTCTCCTCCCTTACACCTTTATTAGGTTGCTCAGCCATCTTTAACAATGTCTAATCTGTAATCGCGATCGTACTGGTTCAGGCAGAGTACTGACATCACACTCTTCATTCATCAGCTGTTTGAAAACCAGCTGACTGGTAACATCCAATCATATTCATCCAGGTGTGCAGGGCAGCGTGCACTCTCCCTGACTGAATTAAAGGAAACAGTCCCAAACTGCACCTTATAAGAGAGCAAATGTTAAAAAATGTTACTTGGACAAGCACACAGTAATGTATTATTTCAGTAGATTATAACTTTTATTTAACTAGATATGCCAGATAGCTTTTTTGCCAACTCGTTCTCACTCCCAACTCATCAAATTCCGTTGTTTGGTCAGCGCCCCTCGGCATCGGAAACCGATGTAACGGAGGCACCTTTTCGCGGCTGTGGCTCAGAGGGTAGAGCAGGTTGTCCACCAATCGGAAGGTCGGTGGTTCGATCCCCGGCTGCTCCAGGTCACATGTCGCTGTGTCCTTGAGCAAGACACTTAACCCCAAATTGCTCCCGAAGGCATAGCCATCGGTGTGTGAATGAGTATTTAGATTAGATCCTGATGGGCAAAGTTGGCACCTTAGCAGCCTCTGCCATCAGTGTATGAATGTGTGTGTGAATGGGTGAATACTGACATGTAGTGTAAAGCGCTTTGAGTGGTCGGAAGACTAGAAAAGCGCTATATAAGTCCAAGTCCATTTACCATTTACCATTTACCTTTTAGCAACAGTTTGTAATGAACCGGGCTTTCAACTAACTCCAATAAAGACCCTCGATGGTCGGAGCAAGTGACGCGGTATTAACGTCAGTAGTAACGTCAACCACGACCGTTTCATAAACATATTTAAGTGGTTGTGTTGCCTAAACCTAACTTCCTGTAAAAACGGAAGTTTATTTTGAAAGGACACTATGCATTTAACAAGCTTATATTGACACACGGTCCCTGGTGTGTCCAAAAGTAACACAACAGGGTTACACCGTGCGTCAGTTTCCGATACCGAGGAGCACTGAGCAAGCGGCGGTATTTGACGAGTTGGGAGTGAGAATGTGTTGTTGTTGCCGAGGGTAGGCCACTGTTAGACTGTCCTCACCAGAAAAAAAAAATACTTCTTTGTACCAACATTTGAAATGACAAAGGTTGCACGTTACTATTACTATTAAAAAGAACAGTTCATCTACTATTAATCAAGTGTCAAAGTCAGAAGCAATGTCATGTTATTATACTGTTACAAAACCTCTCGGGGAAGGAAGTAGAGGTGGATGGTTGTGAGAACAAAGATGTCTTGTAGCTGTATGTTTGTCCGATTGTCTTTGTTTAGCTTTGTTGTCTTTAATTAAAATAAGTGTGTTTGTTACGTAACTGGCGTTAGTTAAGTTACGTGCCTGGACGCTAAAGGGCATCGACCAAGCGTCAGTTTTTGACGAGTTGGGAGCGAGAACGGATTGATTTGACAGCTTACCTGCTGGAATAGATGACTATCTTTTGCTGTTGGCTTATTAAACCGTGCCACAGACAGAACGGACAACAAATGTCATTGGTTTTAATTGCATTAGTATTAATAATAAGTAAATAAGCTACATTAACACTAACCATGCCAGTCACAACTATCACAACACCCATTGTTACAGTTCAAACATGACATTTGCTCATATGTGGAACTTTCGACACCCAAGTCAGTTTCATCCACACTATATATATATAACATATGGTGAAACCACTGTGCTGCAGTGAACGCTTTTAATATTTCATGAGTTTACTTGAGTTCCAACCTTCGAGAGCTACGTAGCCGTCCATGAGATCACTGCAACAGATGGGCAAGTCATCCACTTGCTGCAAACTGGGTTATTTATAATGTGTTTGAGAGCGCAAATTCACACAAAAATACCACCCCTGAGAGAGTGAAGAAATATGGTGTGAAGCGGCAAAAAAAAAAATCTTGCACCCTCACAAAGATGTGTCATGCTGTAGATCAGAGGCACCCTTTCTGTGCAGAGGGAAGAGTATGAAGTATTGTCTCCAAAATAAACTGAGAGAGAGAGGGGGAAAAAAAGCAGCTTTCACGTGACCTGAGCGAGAGCCAAGCAGATTCGCTGCCATCTGCTTGTAGCTTTGACAATGATAGGAGTGGAGTTTTTTAATATAGGAAAGGAGGCCAGGCAGTGCAGTGACATCCAAATGAGAAGCAGTGTGAACATGTCTGTTCATATTACAGTTTGTTTATGAGTGAATGTGCGTCGGCCTTTGTGTGTGTGTGCATAAAGGAGGGCGAGTGGGAGAGGATATGTGCTGAGAGTAAATGTATGTGTGTGTGTGTGAGGAGATATTGTTGTTTATCAGGAGTGTGGGAAGGTAGAGGATGAAAAGGAGAGGGAAGCCATCTCCCAGAGCAGGAACAACACACATTCTCACCGAAACACCCCTTCATATCCAGAGTTTCACGTCTCACAAGAGTTAACTTCACCAAAACAAACAAGCCATTTCCCATGACAATGAAGTATTTCACAGAGTTAAAGTACAACTACAGTTTCAAATACTTGCTTCCATCCTTCCCTTAAAGCAGCAGTAGGCAGAATGTTTTTTGGCATCATTCCGCAAAATTCCATAATAACCTTTCAGCATATTGTAATTCAAGTGTTCTGAGAGAAAACTAGACTTATGCACCCCCTCATGGCTCTGTTTTCAGGCTTTAAAAAAATCTAGCCCTTGACGGGAGATTTTGGCCAATCACAGGTCATTTCAGAGAAAGAGCGTTCCTATTGGCTGTGCTCCGGCTGGTGGGCGGTGCTTGGTATTTCCTCAACAGGTCTCAACCTGGCTGCTGGGTCTCAAATATTTGAGTCAAGAAATAGGCATTACAGTAACATAATATTGATTCATATTTGATCAGCGCTGCGGCAGCTGGACGGCAGACTCCAGCTCGGCTCTGATTGGTTGTTTTCTTCCGGTCTGTGAAATCTTGCAGATACCATTAGGAGCACCGGAGGACACAGAGGCAGATGATTTTTTCCAGATTACCTGTCTCATGCACTACTGTCAGGATATAGTGACATGTTTTATAAAAAATAACTTTTTTTGCTCCATTTCTACCAACTGCAGCTTTAACATCCTTATGCATTATTTTACAGTGACAGTTGTATTATCTTAAATCTTTTTAGTTTGGTTCCATAGATGCAATTTTAGTCTGTCTGTCAGTATGTTAGCAGGCTAACACGCTAAACTAAGATGGTGAATAGGCCTGTGGTAAAATGTAACCGCTAAACATTCAGCATGTTAGCAATGTCATTACGTTAGCATTTTAGTACAGTCTCCCACTAGTGTGGCTGAAGACTCTTACTCTAGTTAACCTATTACAGTAATAATGATTGGAGCATTCCTCAGAAGTTCATATCTGACATTGTCTGTATCTGCTTGGTGCTGGGCAGGTAAAGTACAGTGGGGCTATTAGAGTTTTTTTTTTTTTTTTTACTGAAAACAGGTGCCTGCTGCTGCTTGAAACAAGGTTGATGAGTGTGGAGTTTGTGGGCCAGAAAACCAAAACAACAACAGAACTAAAATAGGCTAAAAACCCCTGTAGAGCTGAGAGAGGGAGCTCAGAGATGGTGATAATTATCTCTGGGTTCATATGATCAACTCCTTTCAAATTACATTCAGTCATATCATCCATCCCATCGTTAATGTAAAATAAATGATTCCATTAGTGCAGCTTTGGCTAATAAACACAATCAGAATCCAGATTTAAGGCACCAACTGGCCTCAGCTCAACTCTGCTAGATGTACAGTGAGCATATGGTCTGGGATGCACTGGCGAATACTATACAGCATAAACAGCCTGTTAAGCATACCAAAGCATCTTTATCATGCCAGGCGGCAGAAGATTAATAAGGTGATGTGTTTCGACTGTAATTGACCCAGTTAATGAGACCCTTGTTTTGTGGTTTCCTCCCCCGTAACCAACTGCGAGGGTGCTCAAAACAAGTGCCAAAAACTCCCATCTCTGCCAAATGAAATTGGCTTATTAATTCCAATTATACTGATCATTGAACACTCAAATGAAAAATGAAGACGTTTCAACTTGACTAATTGGCCCCAAGAGTGAGCGTATGTTAGCGTGTGTGTGTGTGTGTGAGGGAGGGAGGGAGGCATAAAGAAAAAAAAAAAGACTGTGGGACAGAGAAGGAACTTTTCAGTTGTTAGATTACAGTGTAGTATGATAGTGGGGGAGAGGGGGAACCTGCATGGGATCTAAAATACAGTGACTGGGATTTGGGCTCATTCACTCTCTCTTGTTCTCTCTTCCTTTCTCTCCACACAAACACTTTGGTGTTTTTGGTAGGGACTAAACATGCTGACTTGAAAAGGAGGGTCCAATCAGGCTCTGGTGCACTTCCTTGTACTGTAGTCTGAAAGTAAACTGACCAACCACAGAATTCTGTAATGGCAGATATGTGATTTTAGCATTTGAGTTCAAGATCTAAACTATTAAATCCACCTGAATACTATGAATTGTTCAGGAAGCAGCGCAAATCATGTGTTAATCCTGGTAAAACATACAGTAAGCCCGTCAGTGTGGGGATTTTCTGATCAATTCCCAATTCCTGATCAATCAATCAGAAATTCAGTCCAAGCAGTTAAAAGGTGTATTCTGCTTGTGTCCATCCCGGTCGCACTAAATGGCGTGTGAATAACACGGTAATGGCAAGTAACTTTGCGTGCAATAAGAACGCAGTTCTTGCTTTTGGCGTGTCATTTGTACGCCATGTAGTGTGACTGTGAATGTGCTACGCTCAGAGCTAGTGACGTAGGATAAAAAGGGAGAGAGACTTTTTTTGGCGGGCAGGTAGGGGGGTGGATGAGTCCAACAAACACAGGACTTTCAACCAGGAAACCGTTGTTTTGTAAGTTACATTAGTGACATTTTTCACGTTTTTTCCGCACTTCTGTTACGTTGTTTCCGTATGTATTTTATTTAGTTTACGTACTTTTTTTAGGCACTTTTTTTCTTCTTCTTTAAACACGTTCTCATCCCATCTCATCACATACCGCCGCTTTGTCACGCCCCTTGGCCATCACTTCAAGTTTAGGCAACAAAGCCACAAAAAACAACATGGTTTGGCTTAAAGTAAACATGAAACCAAACGCTGTGAACACGGGACACGAATGAACAGCTGATTGTAACACAAAATTGAAACTTAACGTACGGGACACAAACAGCGGTCTCATGGATGAAAGTGTTGTGTTTGTTGGACCCATCGACCTCCCCTCCCGCCTGCCCTGTGTGTGCATTTTCGCTCCTTTAACTACGTCAACACACAAGCACTTTCTCTGAGCGTTTGCTGTTGCTGCAGATGGATTTAGATTTTAGCTAATGGAACGCCTGGTGTATCTTAGCCTGGCGCTAAAGGGTGCCTTGTGCAGCGGTATCAAACGCCGACGGCTGTGACAACGTGTCGGTATTTTTGACACCCTGGGAATGAGAATGGGCTGTTTAAGGCCAACCATGATGTTTTTTTCCTAAAAGTGTTTTTTTGCCTAAACCTTACTGCGGCCATTACCGTAGTTTTGTTGTGTTGCGAAAAAGGCTAAAATGTGGAATGTCCATGTAATGTTCCGCTATTAATACGCCTTCACATGAGATCAGGTGGTCCTGTCCTACTCTGTGTACCTTTGCAGTACAATAAGTCCATTAAAGTAATAACCCCTGTAATATTGCTGTACAAGACGACGTCTCTTATTCGTCCTTCTAATGTTACCTCACTTAGTGTAATGAATGTTTCTTCACATCGTAAAGCATCAGATTTACCATTCAGATACCATTTCTAATATAGCCAGTCATTTCTTCAACACTGAAAACTGGTTTGTGGAATTTGTGGCAGTGTTAACTGGTCTAATTGGCTGTTGTTAATTCAAATGTTTTTTGAGATTGTTTATGTTTGTAGTTATCTGTGTAGAAAAGTATTTGTCACTTCATTTATTTTCCATCACACTTCATCTTGAATGGGGCAAAATTGTTGCCAACCTGTCATTACATTCATTGACCAGGTCATGGCTGGATAAACCTGCAAGGGGGACCAGAGGTCAAAGACTTGCTGTTGGACCTTATTTCACCCCCAACCCCCATTTCCTTACCTTCCTCTGTGCACTGTTTACGTACCCTGTCTCCTCCAAGTTGCACACAGCAGACTATACATAGCAGCTTCATTTCATTTCCCAAAACCCAGAGACCAACCAGTATTCCTACACAGAATAATACAACCAGGTTTTTATGTGTGTCAATTCTAAACTTTACAAACGTATGCAACTTTATTCAGGAATATGCACCATGTCAGCACAATATACTACTATAATAAAGATCTTAAAGCTACACACACAGGGCCCCTATACAATAAAGCAGCACCCGCCTTAGTTGATATCATACCTTAGTGCTGCAAATTCTTTTTGCCAACATTTTTCTAGGTTTTATTTACATGAGCTATAAAATTTGTGGCTACGTTAGGTGTAAGACACAACCCGTTCTCACTCCCAACTTCTCAAACAAACGCAGACTTTCACCCAGGAGACCGCTGTTCGTGTCCTGTGTAAAACCAAGTCAACATTGATTTATTTTACCATAGTTTGTTACGTAACTTCCGTAATTTACTAAGTAAGGGATAATGTACAGCGGGCCGGTCATTGTTGTGAAATAAACACCGACAGGGCGATACTGCATCGGCTAGCTGTACATTATCACACTTATTACACAGCTTACCTAAGAAATCAATAATTTGACACAGAAATGGTTCGCCAGAATCTGAGATCACAACTTTGCCCATAGCAACGGTCTGTTATACATAGCAACGGTCTGTTATAAAGAAATAACAGACCGTAGAACGCCGCGATTGACCAATCAGAATAGAGTATTCAACAAAGCCGTGTTATAACACCAATAACCCTACGCCGTAGTTTTATTTTGAAAAGACACCGTATGCATTAAACGAGCGGAAACTGCATTTGGGTGGGATGGCAGCGAAACCTGGCTCACCACAGACGACAGACCCCACAGCAAGACACAACCACAGAGAAGCTATTCACAGAGACAGAAAGGCAGGCAAAGTGTTGGGCCGTTTATTTAGTTTTGGGGTTGGGACACGAAAGAGAGCTGCTCGGAAATGACACACATCCACACGCGCAGCTAGGTAAATATACACACCGAGTACATACACAATGCCATTACACCTCAGCTGCACTATGCAGTGTTTGCAAGCTGGCGGCCAGAGAAAGAAGTGTCTGTTTCTATTTGGAGAATGCTAATAATATAGAGAGGTGAATGATGTCAGCCGACTGTGCACATGTTCTGTTCATATTTACTTACTGTGATCATTTCAAACTAAAAAGTGCCAAAGAGAGGTTGTGTTTGACAAATGGTGAAAAGGTCACCACTTACCACGTCTTGTTTGTTTGTCTTCTGGGCGTCTTCATAAAATGTCAAAATATATATTATTCTAAATTGCAAAACAGACATGACAGCCTTTATTTGGCCAATTGTAACTGGTGTCTTAAAAAAGTCCTACATAGGAAACGTGTGTACAATAAGTAATTAAAGGAGAAGTCTGGTAGTGTGCAAATGTTTTTTATAGTATTGTGTGTGTATCAAAAAACTGATACATTTTTATAAACTATTAAAAACACATCAGTGAGTCACACTGTGTCACTGGGTAACATGTTCCTTCAGTACCATGAATACACACACTGTGGTTTATTTGGACTCTTATCCCATATACAGCGTCTTCACTAAAGGACCACTCCGAAGATCTCCGCCACTGAAAACAGTCCCTAACAAATGCACTAAGTTCTGCTGTGTGAGTGAACTCCAGGTCCACTTGCTGTCTCAGCTTCAACCATATCACACTGTCTTCAGGCTTTGTACTAAAAGTGCATAACACTACTGGCTCGATCCACTGAAGAGGACTATGAAAGGAAGCCCTGAGGCTTGGGGCAGACAGCCACGGACAGAGTTAGGAAGTCAGATAATCTTTTCATGGGATTAGTCGACAATAAAAAAAACACCAGACTTTTTCCTTTAATCAATTTTTTTTTTTTTCTGGTAGTAACCATATAAAATGCCAGTTACAGTACAATTGGTGAAAACAGCGAATGGTGTGGTCTTATTGTGAATTGCAATTTAGGAAACGGAATTCCGAAGAAAAGTCAAACTATAGCAAAGACGTTTTTACTCTTAGCCAAGCTGGAATAGTTGATGTATCAATAAAAGCAGCATGTGACCAAGTCCAATGGAAAAAGACTTGAGAAATGAATCATGACGTATATGAAGCATGTGACTTAAGCGTCCGCTGAAGCATGTGACTTAAGCGTCCACTGAAGCTTCCAGTTGTTTTTAAATTCTTTGTAAAATGAGAACGTTTGTAACCAGGCCGCCGTGTTGAGATCAGTTGAGGAAA
This sequence comes from Adelosebastes latens, assembly GCA_916700685.1. Classification (NCBI taxonomy): domain Eukaryota; kingdom Metazoa; phylum Chordata; class Actinopteri; order Perciformes; family Sebastidae; genus Adelosebastes; species Adelosebastes latens. The sequence goes on from CAKAKR010057584.1 coordinate 99,626, forward strand.
TACCAAGCACCGCCCACCAGCCGGAGCAAAGGTTCTCATTTTACAGCTAAACAATACACTACAAGATGTTCCCTGGAAACATTTGAGGAGAGAAAGAGGCATTACAGTAACGGAATATGGATTCATATTTGAACTGCCTAGTTTGACCGCTTGATCGGAGTTGGTGAGTGATTGACAGCTGCCTCCGTTGAATGAACAGCCAATTGGAACGCTCTCTCTCTCTGAAATGACCTGTGATTGGTCAAAGTCTCCCGTCACTAGGCTAGATTTTTTAAAGCCTGAAAACAGAGCCATGAGGAGGTGCAGAAGTCTAGTTATCTCTTAGAACATTTGAATTACAATATACTGAAAGGTTATTATGGAATTTTGCCCAATGACGCCAAAAACATTCTGCCTACCCTCGCTTTAATTACATCACATCGTTGCGCCCTCTCCTTCTGTTGAGGAGAATTAGAGCCACCAGCTGTTTATCTTGATGAACTAACTCCTAATAGTCACAGAACAGCAGTGGATAGAAACACACATTGATTCGCATTTTCTTTTACAGATTTTATCGAAATAAATTTAAGGTTTACACTTCATTTGTATGGAAAATAGAACGAGACATATTAATAATAATAATAGTTATATGGCTCCTTACTGATTTTAAAAGCTTCTGGGGCAATTTGCAGTTATTCCAAAACTGCTGGGAATATGAGTCATATGTGTTGTTCTCCAACTACACAATGGCCCATTAAAGCTGGTTAAATGATAGAAACATGTTTTGCCTGTAAGAATGCATAATCACCTGACTATGTTCACACCAATGTTTCCATTTGCTACTAATGCTATCGTCCGTTCATCTCTATACAGTGTGTTATTTGCAACAGGAATTTATATACTTGTTTACTGTATCTTTGCACTAAGGCATCTGTTGCATCTCATTTATACCACTCCTTCCACCGTCAATCCGGGGAAAATAATTGGCAAGTTTGATCGACAGAGTGGATTATAAGCATTACGGCAACAATGATGAGGATCTTCCGCCACTACCATTAATATGATGATTCTGTTGTTCTTACTCCCCGAGACATATAATCTTAAAGCCTCAGACAGTATGTGGGTGTGTAGAATATGATTATAGGCTTTCATTAAGCACATAAATAGAAGAGAGAGAGAGAGAGAGAGCCGGTGCACGTGGGAGAGGAGGAGGAGGACTGCCTCTGCAAAAATGCTAAATGATGGAGGAAATACCAAACAGCATTAATGCCTACAAGAAGAAGTGAAAGAGTGCTAATAAAGAAAAAAACAGAGACATCTTAGTGTGAAATGAGAAAGAAAGGGAAGAAAAGACAAGTTAGTGAGAGAAGGAAGAGAATAGAGGAGGAGAGGCGTTAAATCCACCTGTCACATGCAGAGATGTCAACCAATGTGACTTCTCTACGGCTGCGGATAAACCCATTTATTCTGGTAATAGCTGCTCTTATCAACCACTGACTCACTGTAAAAGCACAATGTAATTTTCCCTAATGCTCAAACAACTGCTTGCACCGGTGAACTTGGCCACCTCCAGTCTTCACTGTTGGCACTGGTATCAAACGCTGGGCTGGGAACCAGTATGCTGCTGCTGACAAAACGCTCAGTCGTCTCTGGTGAGAGCATGTGGTAGAGAGGGAAGTTCTGTTCTTTATTATTCAGTGTGAACAAGTTCCAGTTTACTTTCCAACACTTGCCAGAATCCAACACAGAACAACACAAATATATATTGGTATTCTGTGAAACTGTGTTCTGTAACAGGACACTTGCTCACTTTCTTTCCGAGAGCTGGATGAAAAGATCAATATCAATCTCATCTCTGTACGATGAGACGGCTAGCTTAGCTTAGCATAAAGACTGGAAGCAGGGGGAAACAGCTAGCCTATCTGTTGTCTAAAGTTTTTCATAAATATAAATAATATAATAATACAATATAATCTGCCCTCCAGCACCAATTAACACATTATATCTTGTTTGCTTGATCCCCACACAAACCATTGTGTTAAAAAGTAACATGCTGGACTGTTACTTAAATAAAATAGTTATTAATTAGATGGTAACTAGTTTAATTAACAAAGTAATTGGCTATTATTTTTTTCTTTTTCTTTTTATCTTTGTAAACGTTGGTCATCTCTCTCCAAAGACACACCTGTACTTGATGCAGGAGCCTGCTTGAACGAGCAACATGATCTCGAGGAGTATAAATAGCACAACATTTTAAGGACATTCCTTGTGTCATGATAACACATTTATAAGCTTTTTGCATGTCATTTACGCCACGTTACCGTGAAACAGTGTTATGTTTAGCTCTAGAACATTCCATTACCCCTTAGAACCGCTAGCAGCAACAGATGCAAATATGTCATTTCTAGAAGCCGTTAGTTCATTTTCATCAATTTCTTTAAATAATAAGTAAGACTTGACGAAATAACAATTTAAAATTGCTGTTTACCGGAGCAACAGTATCGTTACCTTGTCCAAAGTAAGCTAATTGCAGCTTTGTTTGGCCCAACAAGGCCAACATTTGCTTAAAGGCCATTGAATGTGGTACAATGTGAGGAAAGTTCACCTATTAATTTCCTATGGGACCCGAGCAATACGCCTCTCAAGACATTGTAGTCATTGGTGTCAAAACACCTGCACCTAAAACTAAGGGGAAGGATGCCCTCACACCTTCCTACTGGGGATGGGTTTCTGAATGGCCACATTGTTCCTCACACTTGAGTTTGCAGGACAATTAGGACACTTAATTACAAAATTGTGCATGAAAACCACAACATTGTCTACGGGTATCCGAGTAAATCGTGGAAACCATAAGGATTTAACGCATCTTTACAGCCATGTGCAAGTCATTGTTACTGCTAACACTGCATCCCAGATGCTGAAGGCTAATATTTCCACCCTGTAGAGGCCTGTTGTGAATGTCAGTGTGTCTGTGGTCTAGTGGTATTAAAGTTAATATTCATGAGAGAGGGTCAGCATGGGCTCTTGCCTTCTTGTCAGTCAGTTGTACAGGTAAAATATGCATCATAAACATGAAATTGCACAAGGGAATTATTTTATAGCGCATGCTATTCTACTATAATTATGCAGAAAATGTCTTGCTTTGCGAGGAGAGAGGGCTTGATGTTTGCTTGCATGCAAAGAAAAGAAAATGACCCTCAAAACCTAATCAAATCATCCAAAGTGTCATCAGGGACACGAGGTGTTGCCTTGAGGTTTTATATAAGTATAACTTGATTCTGAACAGGATTCTTTCAACAAGCACTTAAACCTGAAGGAGGGGTGGTTTACCACAAGTGTTCTACCATTTCACGCAAATAAACACGTTTATGGCATAACTTCAGAACAATGATGTTGAGGTTCAAGCCACATCAAGAATGTCTTCACAGGAGCCAAACAAAAGCAGACGTCAGCAATTCAAGGATGGATTGATGAACACCATGTTGGGCTGAAAAGTTTTCTTTGCCACACTTTATTCAATAAGGCATATTAGAGAGTGGTAAATGACTGTGGAGACATTTTTTCTTTTCATGGAATTAATACAACATCATAAAGCACTGGACTGAAGCATGGCCTGGAGGCTCACCCAGGCTGTAATTATCGTAGCCTGTCGGTATTCTTTCACCCAATTTTCCAACCACAACCTAATGTAATAAGTATATTCTGAGTCTCTTGGTGAAAGACTTAAAGTCGAGATGAAATGAAAAATGCCCATTTAACCATTTTAGATCACTTCCCTGATCATAATGTGCACATATTTAACAATACATGCAAAAACAAATGTCATATTTTTTATATTAAAATCCAGTCATCTTTTCTTCCTGTAAAACAAAATATAATGTGTGCTTACGTAAGCTAGTACCCACCAATAATATCAAGACATCAATCAATCTGCAACTTTTAGTGAAAAAGGAGGTTTGTGTGTGGAGAGCATGGATGTATAAAGAGAACTAAATACAGTTGTTGAAGGCGGGCTCCCGTTCATTCCTATGAAAGTTGCTCAGTGGTGCATGATGCCAAAATGGCTCGACTGCCGAGTGATAAAGTACCTGGATCTTCCAGCGATCCTTTGCTATACGGCGCCCATGGAGCAGGTGCAGTAGCGGTTTCTACTGGATAATAACTCTGGGCTCGGCTATTAGTGCATTTTACAACTTTAAGGACCTGATGATTTAAACAAGGACTATTCAAGTGTTTTAAAAAAAAAAAAAAAAATTGTTACAAAGGTCTCTTTCCCAATGTAAGTCAATGGGGAAAAAGTCTTCTGGGGCCCAATGACTCGGAAGTTGTAATTCCATGGTTTTGCCTCAACAAGGATTGCTTCAAAGCCCAGCACTCTTGGTAGAGAGTCCTCTGTAGCTATTCTAAGCCCACCCACTTTTTAACAGTCCAATCAAATGCGAAGGATTTGATTTAAACTTCTCTAACTCCCATTTCACTGGGACTTTAAAGAACCATACCAGTGTTTTTGTGCATGTTTAAACCAAACAACTACAGCTTACACAAACTAGTACCTTCCATTAATGCCATTCATTTCCCAAAGCATGCAACCATACTTTAAAAATGTTGTAGTATTTTGCTGAATTCTTTAAATTTTCAATGTTCAGATGGGTGTCAACCCATTTTAAAATTCAATGCTTCGTAAAACAATATCCTATCCTCTGACTAATATCCACGGTGTAGATACGTTCCTTCTGTGTATAGCGCTGTGATGGATCGGTTAGCAGGACAGATGTCCCGCCTACGAGTACTCCTGATTGGACAGACTCTGCTCCATGAAGCACACCACGTTTCTAACGAACACATCTTAGTCATGGATGTATTGAAAGAACTGGATACAGCGTTGGAGGCGGGGCCCCGCTCATTCCTATGAGAGTTGCTCAGTGGCGCATGAAGCCTAAACGGCTCGACTTCCATCTGGAAAAGTACCCCGATCTTGGCGGAGTAGCATTCAAGATGATTGGCGGAGTAGCGTCCGCTCGGTCACATGACTCGGCTATTAGAGCGTTCGTACTGGGAAGTTGATTCTCCTGATTCTTCCTGGGGGCTTGATCTTAGCTAGGAGGGATGAACCACTGTGTCAACTTTACTGTGAACCCTACAGACAGCCCTGATCATCCAATGAGAGCGCACATCTGACGTTGTGAGCTGAATAACAAAGCTCCATCGTCAGATCTTCACTTCGGCATGTAAATGCACCACCTGGGAAGGATTCACAGATCACTCCCACATTTCTGCGCAATGTATGTTGAGCAAGTTTCAAGTCTCTCAACCAACACAAAGACTCCTCCAACAAAGCACAGAGTGGGACACTTCTGGGGATTGTAAAAAAAAAAACTGCACGAGATTGTTTACCAAATATTGACACTCGGAAGATAAATTATTCAATCCTAATTGACTTCTCCATGAATAATTGATGCTAAGAGGGAGGCGAGGGTTTGTACTGGTGGAGGGGGGGGAAGAGTTTGCACAGCTTGACCATGTGAACCAGACTCTGCAAACTAAACTCGCAGTCTGCAGAATTTAATATGAGCAGACAGGTGAGTGTACACGGAAAACACCCCCCGTCGCTCAGCCGTCTGCCTGTCTGTCTACACACCCAATAAAACAGGTCACATCATTGTTGGTCTAGAAATAACAGAATGTCTGGTTGAGACTGAGATGGTGTTGGTATAGTTGCAGCCAGTTTACGCAGTTTTTAGTTTATTCAGTTAATTTGGTCGTGCAAACAAGCTTTTATACTCATCTGTCAAGACTGGTACCCTAATGACCTAAAGCTCCTCTATGTTCGCTAGACTGTGCCAAGTTTCAGATGCACAACAGTCTCAGTCGATTGCTTTCCACAGTGCCTGTGTCTAGCACTTGTTCTGTTCTTTGTGCAAAGTCAGAGGCAGAGATAAAGGGAGATAATGTGCTCCATTGTAGTTTGAGTATCTCTGAGATGCTGTGAATTAGAAACAATGCCCCTAAAACTAAACTACTTTATGTGGCCAACACCCCTATCAACATACTTTTGTGTACTTGTATTCTGGGGGGGGGGGCAGTTTTTATGGTTTGGACTGAGCCCCTTAGTTTCAGTGATCTCAATGCTACAGTATACAGCGATGTTTTAGATTGGTGAAGACTTGTTTCTGTTTTAAAGGATGCTTCTCTCGTGTGCAAAGCCCAGGTCCCTGTTTGGTGTGGTTGAAGTTGACTGGACCGCATAGAGCTCTGACCTTAACTCCATCCAACCACACACGAAGAGTGGAGGCTGTTATAGCAGCACATTACTGCCCATAGTTAAAGGTGCTCTATATGACATTCAGAGCATTGTCATCAGGATGGGTAACTTGGCACACCTGTGGGGCATTTGAGCACGGAGTGGGATCATAAAGAAGGCATTATTATAGGGGGGTGCATTAGAGGATGTGAGTGACAATCATGATTTATCACATTCACTATTTTCACCCCCTTCAACCACAGGGCTATCCCCGTCATGACGCACTGACAGTTTGGGAGTCATGTAGAGATTTTCCCTCCGAGGAAACGTATTGTTGTCTGGGCCAAAATCAAAGCTTGGGGTTCTGTGGTTCCAAACTGCACTAAATGTAACCAGCGGATCTGCCGTGTCCGCGCGTAATTGAGGCTTGACAGCGCGCAACATCACTCTAGTTAGAGACTACAGCGGTGCGCTGTGCTGCCTTTCTTATCTCATGCGCACAAATTAATTAATGAGTGGAACATGCTTAACGTCTATGTTTAATTATAATATTATTATTTTAATTGTGGTGAAAACCGGGACAATTTGTTAGTGACTGTTGAAAAGTATTAAAATATTTGTCGGGACACGTCAGCTTGAAACCGGGACAGTCCCGGAAACCGGGACAGTCCCGGACATACCCGGACGCCTGGTCACCGTACTAACAAGGCACAAACGTGCTGCCTTTATCATCTGTGCCATCCTTTCTTCTGAAACGTTTAAAAAAAAAAAAAGAGGCGCCAGCGTATATGGACCTACATCCATGATATGGAATCGCAGGTGGCTAGGAAGACGTGGACAGTATAGCTTGTCAAGAGAGAATTGGAGGTAAGCTAGCTATGTTTTACTATATCTATTGTAACCTACATTGTTATATTAATAGCTACGCTCTGATTACTGTAAAAACAAAAAATAGAAAAAAGGCGCTGACATTGGGGAATCAGCTTGTGGGTCAGCTTCAACTGTGCGAGAGCCTGTGGACACCCGACCAAAATTTCTGACATGTCAGAAATTCATCCGACTGTCCGACGGCCGGTCGGGAGAAGTTAATCGGTCCTCGGTCACCCCTGTAGGCTACACTGCATGGCAAACGACGCCCGATGACGCGGAAATTCGGTCAGACTCTAAAATGAGTCGTGCTGCTCAAAATTCGGGCCAGAAGAGGGCTAAAATCATTTAGTGTATGCCCAGCTTTAGTGTAACTATTATCTGTGCAAAGTAATTAAACACATTTATTTTCACATGACAAGGCCACTCTATTGGTACAGATATCCATATCGCTCGTAGCGATGATCCTACACAGAATTATCACCTGACTCTGCAGCTCCCCTCAGCTTTACAGAGCTTTAAAGTGACTTTCAGCTCATTGTTTATCTGTCCAGCCCGCAACTTTACTGTTTTGGTTTTATTCTCTCCGTGTCCTGTCGTTTTCAGACACAGCAGACAGCTGTGTTGAGTGGAAAAAGCTCTGATAAACCAACTTAACACTACCTGCTCAGAACCAAACAGACAGACAGACACAGTTAGATACCAGCTGGTGAACATAGTGGAGCATTCAGCAGCTCAGGAGATGGTGGAGAACAAAAACAGAGCTAAAAGGAGAGTGAATATTGGACTTAATTTCATCAGGTGACCAGACACATGACTCAAAATAAATGATAGCGTTCCTCTGTAACTGCTGATGTGTAAATAAGCAGTTAACTGTTTGCTAACGAGTTCACCATATCAATTTAAAAAGTGATGTTATGTCAACATTGTTTTCACAACTTTTTTCTGCTGCCATAAAGTGACAACAAATCTGTTATTTAAGTTTATTTTAGTGCATTAGAGCGTAACATTAATATATTAACAAGTTTATATTTTATCATGGCAATTCAGCCAAAGAGTACAAAGATTCAAAAACTAATTCATAATGTACACATTCAAATGCTGAGAGGTTGAAGAATAATGACAAAGTCACAATTGTACACTTTTTTTTTTACAGTCAATGGCAACAAGGGGCAGCTGGCAAAGTGTGACGTTGTCTGAAACTCTGTGGTAAGTCATGTACGCAATAAAATGTGTTTCTGAAAATATTTGAGACAAGAAAGTATCCTTTCCATCTCTGTTTTTGTCAGGTCATGCATCACCCCCTCCCCCCCCACACACCCCCAGGCTGGCTGGCACAGTGATGCCATTCAAGGCGGGGAAAGATGAGAGGGTCTGCTCTATCGACCATACGGGGGAGAAGTGCGATACTTTAGCTCTCTCTCTCTCTCTCTCTTTCTGTCTGAGTCGCCGGCCACAATGAGGTTCCCACACACGAGGCATTGGGTTTGAGTCTCAGCCTCGCCTCCTCGCCTTTCACCATTCATCCTCGACTCTGATAAGGAGAGAGAGAAAGAGACCGAGAGAGGTGGGGGGGTTGGCGAAGAGAGGGGGAGAGAGAAAAGAAGTGAGAAGCATTAGGGTGAAAGAGAAGCAAAATGAGTGAAAGGAAAAAAAAGGACAGGCACTTGGGAGAGGACGGAAAGAAGGGGAGCGATGAAAAAGAACGTGGGGAAGAGAAAATGAGAGATTAGAGTGAAGGGGAGGGGAGAATGAGAGGGAGTCGGTGTAAAAGCGAAGAAGAGGGGGAGTGTGAGAGAAGAAAGGATGAAAGAGAGAGGCTTGGTGTGTGTAGGTTTGCAGGAGATCTGAGCCTCTCCAACAGCAGGAGGAAGTCCAGACCTGAAACAACCTGACACACAACAGAAACACCCTCTCCGGCTACTGGAGACCTTTTAGCATGTCTGGGTCACACACACACAGAGCCACGCAAACACACACACACACACACATGCACACAAACATGCTTAAAGGTATCCTGTGGGGTTTTTGACCACTACTTTTGCCATGCAGTAATATTTCGATGACATTTTGCTCTGCTAAGGACACACAGGAGGCCCGTGGCTGAGGAGATACACACCTACCTGGGTGTTTATGTACATACCAAGCTGAACCGCTGTGATGCTGTGTTTTAAAAAGGTTAAACAGGTTTGTTTTTCTTCAGAAAAAATGAATCCCTTCAAGGTTAGTAGGAAGCTATTATATTTGGTGGCCGGTGCCCCGTATTGCTGTTGTATCTCGAGGTGACAGCATAAACAACAATATAGAAACGGGATTAATACATTCATCAAATAGTCTGGCTCTGGCTCTGTGATCGATTTGACCCTCAATTAACTTGAAAAGGTCTTGGAGAAAGGAGCCAGGAGGCGACAGTAAACCATACTTCGGTTTAAAGCTGTTCCCTGTTTAGTGTTTTTAGTAATTTAAAGGTGCAGTGTGTAGGATTTGGTGGCATCTAGCGGCGAGGTTACAGATTGCAACCAACTGAACTTCTCCCATGTGCCAAGCGTGTGGGAGAACTACGGTGGCCAACGTGCAAATGTATGTGGCTATAAACGCCTTATTCTAAGGTAACAAAACACAACAATTCCTATTTTCAGGTGATTTTTTTTTTTTTTTTAGTGACAGTTACACTATTTATAAACAGTTTTTAATTGCACTGATCTGGAGTAACACTCCACATACTGCGGGTACTGTGAATGTTATGTGTAAAATGGAGGAATGAATGCATATTGTTCTTTCGGTCATGACCCAGCCCTCATGACCATAGGTGAGAGTAGGAACGAAGATACACTGAGTGTAAACTTAAAGCAGCAGTGGGTAGAATTAGAGCAAATATGATTAAAAAAAAGTATTTTTTTATAAAACGGTCACTATATCCTGACAGTAGTAGGCTACATGAGACAGGTAATCTGAAAAAAATCATGTTCCTCTGTGTCCTCCGGTGCTCCTAATGACATCTGCAAGATTTCTCAGACCGGAGGAAAATAACCAATCAGAGCTGATCTGGAGTCTGCCATCTCTGAGCAGCTGTCAATCACTCATCAACTACGATCAAACAGTCAAACTAGGCAGCGCTGATCAAATATGAATCAATATTCTGTTACTGTAATGCCTATATCTCTCCTCAAATATTTTCAGGATCATCTTGTAGTGAACTGTTTAACTTTAAAATGAGAAAGTTTGTGACCCGGCAGCCATGTTCAGATCAGTTGAGGAAACACCAAGCACCGCCCACCAGCCAGAGCACAGCCAATAGGAACGCTCTCTCTCCAAAATGACCTGTGATTGGCCAAAGTCTCCCGCCACAGATTTTTTTTAAACCTGAAAACAGAGGCATGAGGAGGTGTAGAAGTCTAGTTTTCTTTCAGAACACTTGAATTACAATATGCTGAAAGGTTATTATGGAATTTTTGCCCAATGATGCCAAAATAAATGTTGCCTACTGAAGCTTTAACTGTGTTCTCTAAAGGGTGCCTTAAATAAGTGCAGTTATGTGCACACAAACAGAGGAACACACTATACACTCGACTTATAATGGCATCACATAGAAGACACACATGGGCATCTAAACCTATAAAGTGACATAAACATACAGTATGTGCAACCACAAATAAATACACCCACACCCACAAGCACACCAAGAAGGTAACACACTCGATGTCCTCACCCACACACAAACTCACCATAGAATAGCATAGTCCTTCTACTGAAGTGGATTAGCCTCCACAATGCTGTCCTTTATTCCCGGTGGAATGTGACTTTTTGGGGAGAGAGTAGCCCCCCCAACACACACACACACACACACACACACACCCCACCCGTCAGTAAAAAAAACCTTCAACTATTTTCACTTTTAAAAACAAAATCATCAATCAAGGCAGGTGGGCGGCTGTCAGGGGGCCAGGAATGCCCCACTTAGCCATCACATGGCCGTGATTATTGTGTTCATCATGGGGGGGAGATTGCGGGTTATGACAGAGCGCTCCGAATAATGTGTCTATTGTCTCTTGCGGGCAGGGAAATGCTGGTATCGATTAAGCCATCCATGAAACAAGGACTCCAGACAGGCTGATTTCGCCCTTTTATTGGCGTTCAAATTAAAAGTATATTAATGGTAAACAATGTTTTGGACGTAAATATGAGCAGAATGGCGGTGTGATCAGAAGGCGAGGCAGCTGGAATAAAGATGTCCTATTGATCGAAGGAGCTAATTTGAGGGGGGAAATGATGAATAAATGTCTATTACAGAGAAGAAACCTGGAGGGTGTGAGATGAAGCAGGGAATATTGTTTCTAATGAGCCGGCCGCTGCAATGGCCAAATTGCTCCTGTCATGAAAACTACATTTTTCATGCTGTTCTGCTAATGGCCCGGCTAAGTGAAATATAAGGAAAAAGGAAGGGCTTTCCAATTTGCTTGTCACGCAGTTTGCCACAAATCACCTGCAGACATCAAGCAGGAGAAAACAACTTATTTTTTCCCCCATTTGCATGTGATGAGAGTGACACTTCATTAGTAAATGAAGCTGCCGTTTTAACATTATATGATGACATGTAGAGCTGATCCTGTTTACAACTATAAAATTAGCTTTGTGTCATCATGCTTCAGTGCAACACACACACACACACACACACACACACACACACACACACATAACATGCCTTAATAACAGGACTGAAGTCATGTGAGTAGCAAGTTAAAGGAGTGGATCTTGTTAAAAGCATGTTTAGCCTCCGCATGCCCCTACTGTGAGCAGGCTCTACCCACAATCCATCACTTTTACTTACTTTGCTTTTTTTTTACTCATATTAAGCATGAGTCACAAAGGGAGGGAATGAAGAAATCACCAAGTTAAACAGCCGAGTAAATGTGCCAGTTTGGCTGCAAAATATTATGTGTGTGGGAGTTAGCGACCTGGATCATACATCACGTTGTGTTAATATTAAAGGAGCACAGTGGATGGGAACCTAATGGGACTGCTGCACACAATAAGGGAGAGTGAACTTAGATATTAAGACCAGACACATACAAAGATTGCAATGCATGTACCATATACAATAGTGGGGTAATGCAACTCTATATGTATCAGTGTATTTTACAAACATATTGAATAATAACAATGCGTTCAAATTATTCTACTTCCATTCATACTCTACTTATCAAATAAATAATGAACTGTATATGAACCCCACTTACAAAATAAGAAACAAACATAACATTTTTAACAACATAAACCTTGGTGCTAATGAAACACAGTCATGTGTTGGAAAACAATTTGAGTATTAATTTCTATATCTTGGATTGAGCATCACACCACGAAAATTGTGTGCGCCGTCTGGACCGTGTAGACTGCCGACCGAAATAGCTTGAATGCTGAGCTAGCTAGCTAGTTACTTTATTAGCATGCTAATGCCAAATGGCGGATCAGTAATAAACTTCAGAATTTTTACCAGACTTCTCTGGAGATTCGCTAACACGCGCCGACGTATTATTTTTAGGCATGATGATATGATCAGTAGTGGTCAGGAGGTCCATACTTTGGTACAGTGTGGCAATCAGGCCCCCTTCCTCTTTTTCAACAAATGGGAGGATGACTGGTTTGGTAGAAAAGAGTTGGTCTGAGTTGGCGGTGTCAAAAAAGTCAGCAGGGACAATGACTTTGGAAAGCATTTGAGCTCCACAAGTCAAGTACACCACCTGCTCAATCCTTCACTTCAGCTGACCCCCCGTACCTTGGAGTGTAAGTCATCCATGTGATCCATGTATGCCATAGCCCTGGAAAACATGGCTTTTTGGGTTTGATGGTGGGTCAGCCCAACAATCGGGGGAAAGAGGTTCATTTTAAGAAGATTAGGACGATGTGGAAAAAAACAATTGACTTCTGACATTAAGATCAGAATCTTGAGGTCTTCATATGTGGCCTTAAAAAGAGACACCCAGCACGTATCCACTGCCTCCCTGAATCACTCCCCACATACTGCTGGTCAGTTTGGTGCATATAAAGCATATAATTCAGTATTAAACATGTGTAATATACAGTACATGTAAGAGTGTGCGTAAATAGTCTGTGCAGAGAAGAAGGTTGGTAGGAATTTGCATAAAAAGGAGGTTTGGGTATACTTTGGCTGAGGTTGTACTTAAGTTAAGCCTAGAGTTTTGTATTAAGGATACTGTTCTTTTCATCCAGAGGAACAGGTACTTCCTCCCCTTCTGCCTATTTTTTCTTTTCAAACTCCCCCAGTACATCCCAGGAATGAGGAATGAGTTGGTGGCAGAAGCCTAGCTCCATGCAATCACCCCACTGACAGGATGTTTGTATTGTGTTTTGAAGTGGACATGTGGTGACAGCACATACATCTGTAGAAAGTGAAGGGAGTTGGACTTGAACAAGGCCCATATCGGTTGTTTGACATCAATGGGCTTGTTGTCCAAAGTTGTTTGGAAATTCACAGCCTCATGCATCGAAAGCACCGAGAACAGGCGACTCCCAAATCCCGACAAGGTCTTGCAGGACGTATCTTGACCACAACATGTGGATTTTTGGGTCCTTGGCTGCCAAAGTGCATGCAGCATGGATTGATATGGAGTGGACATGCTCCACGTCAATGAAATCCAGAGCAACAGGTGTCTCTTCCTTTTGTCCAAACCTGCTGAGAGTCACCAGGATGTAGAGGTCATTGTCAGTACTATTGGTATTTTTGATGGCCTTGTCCAGCAGCTGTAAAAATGAATGGCTGGTCCTGTTTGAGGACATTCTTCTTTGCTGTGTTGCTCAAACACTGCTTCTGGATGGTGGGTCGTTGGATGTCTTTAGCATCCGTGATTATCAGCTGATGTCTAAAGCTGGTGACGACCTCATTTAGTGAGGTTGTTGACATTTCCCTATAACTCAACATTTTGGAGCGATGAGGATTTGGTTTCGTCTTGCTCAAAGGAACAGCAGTGACATTAAGTTGGTAGCCTTCGTCGACATAGGCAATGACATAGCCTAAGGCATATTCGAGTGCCTCCAATCCTTCACCCTTGAAAGTTTTCAGGTTCAGATGTTTTTTTTATCACATGATAGTTTGGGACTATCATGTGACTTTGGAACTCAGGCAGAAACAGGTAGCGTATGCCTTGAGTAATAGCCTGCACATTATTCAGTCGGATGACAATGCCATCAGTGTCAAATGTGCAGTCCAGACTTTCCCATGGCTTGTCAATGATCGTTGGGTGAAGTGCAATGCGCACATCATCGGAGTGCAGAAAATCCTCGACTGAATCGAATTGTTCAAAAGGCAGACACCAGATTTTCTAGGTCTTCTGTTGCTGCTTGCACCTCTGAAGTCACTTTTGGGGCAGCACCAGGTGTTGATGGTGAGTCAGGACCAATTAAACAAACTTTTTTTCTTCTGAGGGATCAGGGGGAACATGTCCGCCACTTCCCGAAGTGTGTTTTTAGGTGTTCCTGAAGCCGTTGTTGCAACACAGTGGCAGTTTGGATGTTGATGCTTGAGAGTGTATTTGTAAATGAAAAGAGTGTTAAATCAGTGAAAAGTGTTGAGCAGAGTTGAAGTGAAATGTGGGTCTGATAAGTCAGTAATAAGTTTGTGAAAGACTATTTAGACATAGCAACTTGTAAGAACAAGTGAAACTAAAGTAGGCAAAAAAGCGCTTTTTTTGTTAAAGTGTTATGTGGATGTTAAACAAAAAAATAGAAAAAAGATTCAATTAAATACTGAATATTATATCTCAGGAAAGGAAGGTCGTAGAGACTCAAAACCGACGTCCAACTGGGGGTTTTTGGGGACGCTGAACACGCCAGTCTCCGTTCCGGAGATACGTCACTTCTGAACTGGAAATTATATGATATCTTTGGAATGGAAGGTCGTAGGGTTAGGGTCAGAGGGTTAGAGTTAACGTAACCCTCTCTAACCCTAACCCACACTCAAAATAAAAACCTGTGCAATGTCAGTAAAGCTTTATCATGCACTGCACTGCACAACAACTCCAAACTACCACATTGTTGTGTTTAACTATACTTCTTTACCTTTTTACATATCTGCACTATAAAAAAGTCAAGGTTAATTAGTTGCTAGCATTCCCTGTTCACACTGTAACCGTGAACATACAGACAACAATCACCTGAATTACTTTTAAAACATAAGAAACAATCTGAATCTGATGACTACAAGGCAACATCTGACGTTATAAGAGCATCATTTCTAGAGGCCTCAAATCGGATTTATTGACGTTTGTCCTCAATGGCCATCTTTGCATTATGTTCAGAGAGCTTTATCTGTGTAGGAATAATGTACTCGTATCCCTAGGATCTGAGCATACAGGCTGCATAAACACACATGACATGCAGATACAAGTCAACCTAAGCAGTGATGGATGAGTATGTGTGTGACTTGGTGAACTTCAGAGTGTATACATATCGGCTGTGCCTTTTCTTTGTGTGTGTGTTTCCCTGCCACCAGCATCCAACAGCGGGGGGAACAGTGGACCAGATGTGAGTGATTTATGGAGTGGCAGAAGCTGCGGTGGAGAGGCCTCCAACGTGTTAAACATTATTAGCCACAGATGGAGCTGCGTTCGCACCCAACGGCGTTCACACACATCAGGACTTCGACGTCCCCTTTCATCCTCGCTCGCAATGCTGTTTTTGCATATGTGCGCAAGCAGGCCGTTCAAACAGCGTCTCACCCTGCGTTGACCTCGCTGGTGCTTTTCCAGCAGGATCTTCTCGTCGGCCAGGCAGTTTGGTGCCACATGGCTCTGGAACAAGACCTGGCAGGCAGGGCTGTGGTTGCGGGGAGGCCATCCATGTTTCACACACACGCAAAGCACTGACCTCACAGGGCTGATGAAGTGACGAAGATATAATGGAGAGTTGAACGGTGACAATTAAAAAGGAAGAAAACAATGATATTCATGGCCACTGAGGACCTCCTTAATCCCTGGGGGAGATTCCTTAGCCCCCACTTAATGCCTCAATCATTGTAATGGAGACCTCCCTCGCCTTTTCTCAACCCAGAAGTTCTGTGGGGGGGGTGGGGGTGCAGGATATAGTCACTCAGAAGCTGTCACCAATGCTGATTAATGCTTCTTCTCCCCCAGGGCAACCTCTTCAGCTTCTCTGCATCAATCTGTCCTTCCGTCTATTCACACACCCAGCCGCTCATCCTGCAAACCCCATCCATCCATCCATCCATCCATCCATCCATCCTGCTCGCAGGGCATGTATCCATTCATAAACCCAATTCCTCATACATACATCCATCCTGCCTGCCAGACTTCCCTGTAAATACTACTATAATAAATATATATTTAAAATGAAAATACTATATATGTTGATAGCTAGACGTTTACTGTGGTGTAACAAATAACTGTTAACAGTAGATTTTACATTTCTGTTTAATACGTGGGAGTGAGGTATACACTGGGATATTAGTATGCTCTGATTATTATATTAGTATTCTTATTATATTATATGTGTGTTTGTTTTTTAAAGGGACAATGCACATGAATTAACATGAGCACTTGAGGCCATCATGTAAATGTGCCAGATTTAGCCATAGAGGCTAATTTTCATCTACAGTCCCTGGCAAGTTGAAGTTGAGATACATACATGCATCTTCAATAGTTTTAAGCTAGCTGAAAATACTGGCATCATATGAAACTATAAAACCTAAGGAATCCATTGGTACCAACCATGTCATACTAGCTTGTCGCGAAGGAGGCTAAATAACGCTCCAAACTTTCGTTACATTTTGGGAAAAACTTGTTCTATGGGTACCCACGAGTCTCCCCTTTACAGTCATGCCTACTTTATGATAATCACATGCAGTTTGGGGCAAGTCATAGTCAAGTCAGCACACTGACACACTGACAGCTGTTGGTGCTAAATGCAGTACCTGTGAGGGTTTCTGGACATTCTGGTCATTGTTTTGTGTTGCTAATTGATTTCCAATAATAAATATACACATACATTTCCATAAAGCAGCATATTTGTCAACTCCCATGTTGACAAATCTCACTTTAAGGTACATTTTGAACGGATAAAGTATGTGCGATTAATTTGCGGTTAACTATGGACAATCCTGCAATTAATCGCACTTGAATATTTTGATCCGATTGACAGCCCTAATATATGTGGAGCTGATTTGGAACCATGATATAATTATTCATTATACGTTTACTATTCCACTAATGTATTAGCAAACTGACCTTGGATCTGCCATTGGTGATATGTAGGAATCTTGTGGAACAGCCACTGTCGTGAGCGATCGCAACCTGTCTTTGTGATTGTTTGTACTCCTGTGCTGGAACACTTCGGAAGTGCTTATTGAATGTGATTTAGGTCCAGATTTAAACACTTTCAAGCTGCCTAAAGTTTAGAATTACTAAAACACAACTATCTGTGATCAGCTTTTGTTGACCATGAAAGCATAAACACTGCAGTTTTAAGTTGCAATCTAATTTATATTGACAACCTGAACATGAGATGGACAGCAGGACATACAGTATGACATGTTGTTTTAATGTATCAGACACGTTAAAATATCAACTGGAGCTTTCTGCTTTTCATAGTTAATGTTTCACAAATCACTTGCTGCAGATTCTGGAGGTCCAGATGGAGATGTTTTAAATTGATAAGCTTAAAGTAACTTTAGCTGAACAGCAGACGCAAGTAATACTTATGGGATAACCACCATAAGCTCTGGTGACACCAGGCCAAGTATGTCTGAGGTTTGTTATTTCTTCTTTCAAACGTTATATAGTCTGACTTTCTAATATTGATACGATGTGCATAAATGTCTCAAAAATATGAAGTCAATTTAATAAAAGGATCAATATGACATCTGTTGGCGGCAAAGCTAATAGTTTTCCAGTCTGGATGCATAATTGAAGCTACTATCATAAATAAAAAAAGACCTTTTACATTAGTTAATAATACAGGGCCGACTGCTGCATATGATTTCACTTCATGTTGTGCTTTAGTGCATGTTCCCAAAGAACTTTTTCTGTAAATCAAATGTCACAGTTAAAAAATAAATGAGAGCCTGTTCCCCTCTGGTTGCCCCCCTCTGGTTCCCATCGAGCATCTGAGTTCTAATCCATTCTTCCATCCATCAGCCAGATGTCCACGCATCTCTGCACCGAGGCTGCCTGTTCTTCTGTCAGTTTTGGACGAATGTCCGGAGACAAAGCCACTATACTTGTTTCTGCACGGTAACCACCACCACACAACACCGGCATCAATATCACTTTGCTGTTTTTTTCCTTTACCGTGTTTGAAATCTGTCGAGAACGAAACTTGTGCCTCCTCACCGTGTAAAGGTAATATAAAACGAAGAGGATTAAAGCGGCAGTGAATACAGAGTGCGAGTAAGTCAGAGAATCCAGGAGACGGTAATACTGACTGACACAGAGGGAGGCTACAGATGAATAAAGAAAGGAAAAAGAATGAGCGCACAGAGTTGTCGGACACAGAGAAGTAGAGTGTGCGAGGGTTTAAAGAGGCAGACAGACAGACAGAGACGGAGGAGAGAGAGAGACAGATGAGGGCTCAGCCTGAGCTGACAGGTGTAATTGGAATCTAAATAGCAGAGAGTGACGTTGACTGACAGCAGCTTAAAACCTTCCCTGTGAGGCCCCTCCCTCCCAGGCTGCCACACTTCCCCAAGATACATAGCGCTCTCTCTTTTTTATCCCACCGAAAAGAGACTACACCTCCATGCATTGACCCTTGTGCTTCTTGCGCCTCATTCTGTGACCTGACATTTGCATCTTGACCTCTTTCGACGTCAAAAGATGTTTTGTGCTTCGCTAAAATAGATCTCTGACAGACAACTTTATGAAGTTACATCATGGTATAAACTTCCTCTTGATATAAAACCACTTAAAATGTGTCTCTGGCACAGTTTTACGAGTGCACCTGGAGAGCTGTAGTTCCTGTTGAGCAAATTCAGCCTGACAAAAGCTAGCACCAGAAGCTATAGTAAGTAGCACATTAGCCAAACTAACGTGGGTGTATGAAAGGTGGCAAGTTGCTAGTGTTCTGTTAGTGGGGTAATAGAGGAAGACTATTGCCATGGCAACAGCATTAACACACATGCAAACACACACACACACACTCACACTCAGAGACACCATTGGATCTAATTAGGCAGAAAGCTGACAAGTGGATGCTAACTCTGGTAATGGCTGGATGCGAGAGGAACAGACGGTTTGGAAATGGCAAAGCTTCATCTTGTTGATCCACCTCCTGTTAATTTCTCTTATCCCCCGTCTCTCCGCTTCCTTCTCGTTCACTGCCAGCGTAGACCATCCACTGTGGTAAACATGGATGTTATGAAAGCCTTTTTTGAAAAGACTTAAGAGCCGGAATACCAGTCAAGGATGTGTACCGACGTGTGCAGCCCCACACGGAGGCAGCTATGGAACAGCACACAGGAAGCGGCTACAGTACATTAGCAGGGCATGTAAGGTCCATTAGTACCTGAGAGGCAGAAAAAAATATCATGCTCTAGTTTGAATAGACATTTTTTTATAAATGTGCTGTTTATACCTTTCAAGCATTTTGTTTATTATTGAAGACAGGAAATGAATGAGACTTTCTTGGTAAAAATTTCTAACATGAAGAATAATAAATGTGACGTAAACTGTGTTCCGCAGTCTGTCAACAAGATGGACTCACAAGGAAAAGGTGGACATAAATATGGCAAAGTATGAGATTATTTGGATGTTTGGTGAATGTAAAAAGTAATGATAATTGGTGTCCATTTTCCAGAACTAAAGGAAGTAAAACCTACATTGTAAAGCTTCTATATTAAGTTAATGTCAATCATTCCGGAGGCAGGAAACAAGCTGAAAATGCAACGTCTGACATTATCACCTTATAAAGTTGGTATGTCCATGTTAGCAAATATTTATCAACACTGTCATCATACACTATTCGTAGCTATACCTATGAAAAGTACTGCACTATAATTTGTATGTTCAATTTGTATTGTAATCCACGTAATCATGAGCCAGGACAGGTGACGTAGTATAAGAGTGACAGGCCGCGTAGGGAGGAGGTCGGGGTGGTTGGGACCAAGGGGACCACTGTGAAACCACAAGTCAACGTTGACTTATTTGTCATGTAACGTCCGTACTTAAAGATAGGGTCGACGATGTTGGAAAGCTAGCATCATTTGAAAGTAACTTCACCTCAGGAGCTCTGTCTAAGCCCACCCCCCTCCCCTCCGGGCTCCTTCCAAGGCTACGCACCCCCAACTCAACAACGCTACCTCATGACAAGTAACCGCGGCAGTGCTACTGCAGGGCTGAGTTTTCTCTTCCATTCTCCAGTTAACGTGCGGCGGCGACGCGCTTTGAGTTCAGGCTGGTGCACGCCGAGGGTAGAGTGAGTACCGGCAGGGAGGCATCTGATTGGTTCTTTCCAAGCGGACCTCGAGGCAGTGATTGGTAGACGTTTTTACAGGATTACAGCAGCTACAGATGACGGCTCTTTTCCGGTCCTTTTTCAGAGCTCATAAGTAATGGATCGCTGTCGGGGTGTAAAGACCATTTCAACCAATATAACAAATAGTGGAAACTGGATAACATCGTCAACCCTGCCTTTAAGTAACACCTCATCCGTACATATTTTAACGCAACCACCATCTTTTCCTAAACCTAACCAAGTAGTTTTGTTGCCTAAACACTGCAGGGGCTTGTGCAGGCGCATTGAGCGCAAGTTGTGTACATGGACATACGTAGGAAAACGCAAGAAAAGTAACAAATAACTTTTCGTAAGATACGAAAAAGAACTGTTGTATAAGGATACGTTGATTTTTTGACACATCCAGCCGACTCTAAGCATCATTAGAATTCCTTTGGAGTCATCTAACAAATGTAAGTCCAATGTTTTGCCCTCCACAAACCGGAAATTATCTTTAATATTGTTATGCACTAAAACACCAAGGCAAAATGGGAAAACCTATTTGACAATAAACCTGATTATGATTATGATTATGCATGTAATTTGATGAGTCAAATATCCAACCTATAGCACTTTACAAAACAGATGTTGATGATTTAACCTTCATATTTGTGCACATTATTGCTTTTTTTGAGTATTTCTCTACTTCCTGTGTTCCTAGCCAAAGATATATTCACTTAGATGACATCACACAAGTTTTAGGGCCGTTACAATGGGGTTTAAACGTGGCCAATTTTTCCTCACGGCTAACGCTACATTTTTCTTGTCACCCCCTCAGAGCCAAGGGCAGCAAGCTTCTTTGTGGACCCTCCATTTGCAACCGTCAGAGGGACTTTGCGGGGTCCAACACTTCTGCAATCAACGCTCTGTTATGAATTATGTTGTCCAAACTGCTTCACCTCTGACATTTTCTTTCTTTTAATCCCTCCAAAGAAAAGTAACATCGCTCATTTTCTTGGAACAGTCTTCATACAGTAATAACCATAATTAACATGCCATTGTTGGTTATTTGGGTTTGATTGCCATGGCAACTGATTCACCTAAGCTGGCTGGAGTAGGCAGTGCTCCAGACCCCCATGCTGCCACACAGTAATCTATGTGAAGGAGAGGGAGAATAAAAGAGAAAGAATGCTTGGAGGAGGGAGAGTGTGTGGCAAAGGCAGGGAGAGAGATGAATATGGAGAAAAATAGAGAGATATAGAAAGAGAGAGGGGGAGAGAGGCCACAGTAAAGAGGGGGGGGACTAAAGAATAAAATGGGGAACAAGGAGAAATCCTTCATGCTTCATTAGGATTAAAATAAAGATGCTGCTGCAGGATGTACAGCCTACAACATAACAACAGAAATATGTATATGTTAAACTGTACATAGTGGGAATTCACATACAGTATATAGGATCAAATATGTGACCACGATGCAAAAATATTTGTGCAGTTTGGTACCATATATCGATTGCTTGTGGTTGGTAAAATGAAGAATAACACAGACTGAAAACAGGTTGAGAAACTGCAATAGATCACCAATACTGTACAAAGGCTGACTGAAGAGCTCTTGACCTTCCCTTAGAAATAGAGATGCACACACCGTGATGCACACTTCTATCCCCTTTCTCTCACCACCTATCGTTTTCATCACACACTCGTTACATCTATTTATACTTGTATTTAACACCAGGTATCAGAGAAGAAGGCGAGAAAGTTGCTAGGAAGAGAAAAAGGGAGTGACATCATGCATTTCGATCAATGACAACTTCTTTTCTTTGGCTGCTGAGGAAGGTTGAGAGGAGGCAGAAGGTTGGACGAATAGTTTTCTTTTTTTTTCCTCCATTCACGGTGCACCCGGCAGCATGCCAGGCGTGCCGGAGCCTTAAAGGTCCCATATTGTAAAAAGTGAGATTTTCTTGTCTTTTTATATTATAAAGCAGGTTTAAGTGCTATATAAATACTGGTAAACTATCAAAACGCTCAATATACGGAGAAATACACACAGCCCGTATTCAGAAATTGTGCGTTTGAAACAAGCCGTTAGGATATCTGTCCATTTGTGATGTCACAAATATACAATATTCAGACTATTATACGGTTTTAAACACAAACATTCTAAATGTGTCCCAGTTTATTTCCTGTTGCAGTGTATGTAAATAACATCAGCTGACAGGAAGTAAACATGGACCCAAGCTGTTGCCTAGCAACGCAACTCCGTTGCAATTCCATTGAAATGCACTAAAACGGAGCGTTTCAGACAGAGGGTAAATACAGGTATATTCAGACAGACAGTACGAGGGAAATATTTTTTTTTTTTAACATTACAGCATGTAAACATGTTCTAGTAGAAACACAAAATACAAGTAAGAGCCTGAAAATGAGCATGATATGGGACCTTTAACATGCTAACGAGATACTGTGTAAAGCCATGCAAACACACACTGACGCCACCCTGTACATCTGCAGTCAGCATGGTCACGTTTTCTACACCCCATTTACACCTGGTAGGAAGTTTATTTTGAAAAGACACTATGCATGTAACAAGCAGAAACTCACGACGTCCCTGACATGTCCAAAACTGACACTATAGTTTGAAGAGTAGTGCCGCTGACCAAGCATCTGCATTTGACGAGCTGGGAGTGAGAATGTGTTGCCAGTATAGAATTTTTTTTCCAGACATGTTTGAGATGTAAGTGTAGAGTAAGTGCAGAGAGATACTGAGAGACAGTCTATAGTGGTCAAGTGTGTGTTTCCATTTCTGCATTTGTGTTTGCACCCTGTAGATGGTTGGAGTCAGATGGGCCACAGGGCGTAGTGAATAAATCATGAGCTCTCCTAGAAGAACATTTATCCTGCTGAAGAAGAACTGAAACAGGAAAAAAAAAAACACTTCATCCTCTCGAAGCTGTGTGCACTTGTCAATTCTCTCTCTCTCTCTCTCTCTCTCTCTCTCTCTCTCTCTCTCACACAAGTTAGCTCTCGGCCTCGATGCAGTCCATTCACCCCTACTGGCTCCTCCTCCACCATGGCTGACTGTACAGGGGAATGACAACTGAAATGCAAGCCAGCGTATAAGGTAAGGGGGGAATTGATTCACATAAACAAGGCATGACATGGGCTAAATTAGATACTGATGTGCAGGAGTGGGCGAGCGGGGGTTCTGCACATCATTTGGTCTGCAGGTTGTATGTTAAATTTGATCTCGGTTTAGATTTCCTTTGGCAAGAGGTGTTCTGCTGTGATACAGTATGTGGGGCTTTTATTTGCCTCCCAGCCAGTTATATCTTGATGCCTTCCCTCATTCCTTTTTTGACCTGTGTGTGTGTGTGTGTGTGTGTGTGTGTGTGTGTGTGTGTGTGTGTGTGTGTCAAAGACAGAAAAACAGGACCTGAATAGGTGAGTAGGAAATGGGATTCAACATTTCTTTTTTTTTTTACAGCCTGTGATACAGTGTTACGTTTGTCAATCAAGCATTATTCATAAATGACCTTTTTCCGCAACAAAATCAAGACAAAACTAAAGTAACCTTTGAAAACAGAGTCGATGACAGAATGTATTGATTTTTTGTCAATGAATAAAAACCAAGCAATAATGATGCACAAATGGACAAATGAAGTAAGGGATTTCTTAAGGCAGTCTTATTCAACAACCTGCATGCATATGTGGAATCGCATATTATCAACACGTTCTCATCCCAACTCGTCACATACCGAACACAAAACTAGAGAAGAGTCAGTCAGGAAGGATAAGAATAGAGTATTTGTCTGTGGCCACCACATGCAGAACCATTCCCTTTTTGGGGGGTTGTCTTGCTGTTGCCTCTCCATTGCACTTGTTGTCACTTTCATTTGCACCAAAGCAAAAGTGATTCACAATCACAATCCTAAATTGACAGATTGATATCCCTGAAGTTGAACTGACTTGGTGTTATACTGTGATGATTAAGTGTTCCCTTCACTTGAGCAGTATATCTTCCTCAGTAGTTGATTTAACTGATTGACCAGTTAAATCACAAAATATTTAACAGCTCTCAGCATTTTATGTCATAGTATTTCGTCTTGGCTGAGCTAAGATGGTTGCTGTATCTTTTGCCCCAACCACCTTTGTGCACATTTTCCTGTTGAACATGAGTTCATATGGTGACACTCCTGTAGTACTGTGTGGAGTTGAACGGTATGTGAGCAGGAATTCCTGTATGAATGGTTTCCATGGTGTTCTCTCCTGCTCGGCAGTGAGAAGTGTCTCTTTAAGAACGCGGTTCCAGCGTTCTATGGCTCCGTTTGCTTGTGGATAATACAAAGACACTTTCCTGTGTTTGATGTCTCTCACTGCAAGGAAGTCTGCAAACTCGCTTGAAGTAAACTGTGTCCGATTGTCACTAATGAGCTCTGTAGGGTTGCCAAACCGGGCGAACACTGCAGAAAGGAAGGTGGTGATTGCCGTGGTTGTGATGGAGGAAGTAAAAGCAACTTCTGGCCACTTTGTGTAATAGTCAATTAGTGTCACTGCATAGCGACAGTCCCAAGTCGCTGACTCGAATGGTCCGACGATGTCGATTCCCACTTTCTGCCACGGACCATCTGGCAGTGGAACTGGCTGGAGTGGGGCAGCATGCGTCTTGGCGCTTTTATCATTCATCTGGCACGTCGCACATGCATTAATGCTGTCCTGCACACACATGTCCATGCCCGGCCACCAGTATAAGTCTTGCAGCCTCTGCTTGGTGCGGACGACACCCTGGTGTGTTTCATGTGCCAAATCCACAAGCTGCTTCCTTAGGGCCACAGGAACAAGCCGCCGATGAAGGCCCCTGAATATTGTCACATCTTGGACTGACAGTTCATCTCTGGTAGCAAAGTAGGGTTGGAGCACTGTAGGTAGGTGCTTTGCTCTTTTAGGCCACCCCTTTTTCACCTGCGCTCTCAATGCCGTGAGCTCTGGGCATGCTGCACATGCCACAGCGAAGTCCTTCACTGAGAGAGCTCTCAGTTCTGTATCCAACAGAGCTACGAGTTCAGGCTCTGACACTGGCTCTGCATTCTCTTCTGATGGGAGGGGCAAACGGGAGAGACAGTCGGCAGCATCATTTTGTGCACCAGCCAGATACACCATGTCATATGTGAAACACAAGAGTCTGGCTATCCACCGTGCAATACGCATTCCTGCGCGTCCAGGGCCTTTTTCTGGCTAGCAATGTGGTCAGGGCCTGGTGGTCCGTACACAGTGTGAATCTTGTCCCCCATAAGAAAGTCCTACACTTTTCTGCTGCCCACACCACAGGCTAATGCCTCCTTCTCCACAATGGAGTACTTCCGTTCTGCAGGGGTAAGTGAACGTGAAGCAAAAGCAACTGTGCGCTCCATTGTACCAGGGTGCATTTGTGTCAGTATGGCCCCCAGACCATAGTCTGACGCGTCTGTAGACACGATGGTTGTAAGGCTTGGGTCAAAGACGGACAGCGCTGAGCTGTTCACGATGCAAGTCTTGACAGTGTCAAAGCTTGACTGCGCTGCTGCAGTCCACTGAAATGTGTCATCACGCAGACATTCTTGCATAGGCTCCACCAGAGACGCGTAGTTTTGCACAAACTTTGCATACCACGCTGTGAGGCCCAGGAATGAGCGTAGTGTGGTGGTGTCGCTAGGCGCTGGAGCTTCCCTAATAGCCCTGAGGTGATATTTGTCCGGTAGCAAACCTTGGGCTGTGATGGTGTGCCCAAGGAACCGTAGGCTGGTTTGGTTGAAGTGGCATTTTTCATTGTTGAGCTGGAGGCCAGCGTCCTTTAACGCCGCGAGCACCGCCTGCAGATTACGGTCATGTTCCTCCTTGTCTATGCCATAGACTATGACATCATCCAGATACTTATGGACCCCCTTGAGGTCTTTCAGCACCAGGGACATCATCTTAGAGAACGTACTTGGGGCTGAGCACAGTCAATATGGAACCTGGCGGAACCGAAAGAGCCCATCATGCGTTATGAACGCAGTCATGTCCCGGCTTTCTTCTGCTAGTAGCACTTGATGATAGGCGTTCGCCAAATCGATGGTGGGGATACAGTGGCTCCACACATTTCAGAGAAAAGGTCATCCATATGGGGAAGTGGGTGACTGTCCATCACTACAGCTTTGTTTGGCTCACGTAAGTCCACACACATCCTAACTGCACCATTCTTTCGTAGTGTTACCACGATGGGTGATACCCACGGGGATGCATCAATCCTCTCTATTACATCCATTTCAAGAAGTCTTTCCAGTTCAGCAGATACAGCTTGTTTAATGGAGAGCGGAAGCCTCCGCAGCTTTTGCTGAACAGGCTGTACACCTTCCCTGACTTTGACACGGTTAATAAAACCTTTGGCAAGTCCCAGTTTCTCGCCAGTTACTGGTCCAGTATTGATCTCTTCGATCTCTGCCACTGGAGCTGCAGTTGAGAGCACAGCATTATTGTCAATAGAAAGTCTCAGTACCCTGAATAAGCCCATTCCCAACAATGCTGTGCCTGTCTTCACAACATATAGCGTAGCAGACGCTTTAATGTTTGCGTGCTGCACTGTAGCTGACAGGCAACCTAGCACTGGAACATCAGATTTGGTGTAAGTCACTAACCTTTTAGGTGGCTCATCCAGCGGCACACCACTAAAGTGCTCTCTGTAGAGGCACTCGGGAATGATGGACACAGCAGAGCCCGTATCCACCACTAGGTTCACAGGACAGGACGTAGACTTTGCATTTATGGTAACAGCACATGTAATTTTGTCATCTGATTGTACCCCTTGTATTTATTTCCAGGACAACCACTTCTCCAACCTTGGCCGTGTTGGTCTTTGACCTACATACACGGGCGAAGTGTCCCATCCTATTGCAGTTTCGGCAAGTCACTCTCCGTGCAGGGCAGTTTGGAGCGTTGGCAAGGTGAGCTGCTGATCCGCTTCTAAAACAACTTCGATCCTGTTTCGGTGCTGTTGCAGGCTTGGCAGAGAAAATATTCCTTGCTTTGTTCTTGAATGGATGTTTTGGTTTCACTTTTACCACGTGTACAGGCGCTTGAGGCTCCAAAGAAAGAGTTTGCGCGTGCCCGATGGCCGCTTCCACCTGGCACGCCATCCTAACTGCCTTATCCAGAGTGAGGTTTTCATCCGTTTGCACTAATAGACTCTCACGTACTCTTGAGCAGCTAGCATGTTCAATGAGTTGGTCACGTATCATTTCATCTGTATTTCCAACAAACCCGCACGTAGTGGCGAGCTCGCGCAGCGCGCCCACGTACTCCGTCACAGTCTCATGCGATCTCTGCACTCTTTGTCTGAACTTGTGTCGTTCCACCACGACGTTAATGCAGGGCTGAAGTGTGCACGCAGCGCAGCTACTGCTGAATCATAAGTCGTACCTGCATCTGTGAGTGTATAAAATATACGTTGGCCTTCGGTGCCCAGGCAGTGTAGGAGGATTGCACGTTTCCCCGTATCGGGCCAGCCGTCCCCCCTCGCGTGAATGGCAAGCAGATAATTGTCGAACATTTTCATCCACATATCGAACGGGATTGCAGGTTGTCCCGTGCATGGCAGAAACAATGCGGCACGCCAACATTCGCCATCCTCGTCGCCAATTTGTTGTAGCCCAGGTAATCCAAACAAAGAAAGAGAGCAAGACACTTGCATGGACTAAACTCTGAACTTTACTGCTTCTCTTCTTCTCTCAATTCTCCTTTCAAAACATGCAGTACAAGGTCACGTGATCTACAGTGCCCTCTAGTGGGTAAACGGTAACTGAATACACAACAGTTCTTCTCTCGGTTTGACTCTGCCGGCTATCATGAGAAATGTGCAGATCTTCTCAAGAATACCTCACCCACTAGTGCAGATAGGATTCTCATTACTGTGGATGAAGTCAGGAGCATTTTCCAATGTGCCAACTCAAGGAAAGCTCTTGGCCCTGACTTGTGCAGTGCTCTTGGTATGAAATCTTTTGCCAGGGAACTGGCCCCTGTTCGGCAGCCCATCTTTCAACTCTCTGTCAACACACACACCATTCCACTAGCTTGGAAGACATCACATAAACCTCTCCCCAAAAAACACTGTCCTAAGGAGTATAATGATTTTCAGCGAATAGCACTCACATCTGTTATCATGAAATCACTGGAGAAGATTATGGTCCGTCATCTCAACAAAGAAATAGGTAATACACAGGATCCTTTCCAATTTGCCTATAAGCAAGGCCGCAGCACTTAGGATGCAGTTGTCAATCTTGTGCATCTTCTCTCCAAACACCTTGACAAACCAAAAAGATTTGCCAGAGTTCTTTTCCTGGATTTCTCCTCAGCTTTTAACACAATCCAGCCTGATGTGCTTCTGTCCAAAATGATTCAGTTACAGTTCAACCCAAACCTCATTCATTGGTACAATTCATTTCTTACAAACAGAATACAGCGAGTAAAAGTAAATAACACTCTCTCTTCCTCCATCAGGACTAATGTTGGAGCACCTCAAGGATGCATTAGTTCACCTGTGTTATTTACTTTGTAAACTGCTGATTGCACCACTGTGCCCAATCAATTTCTGTTAAAGTACTCTGATGATTCCACCTTAATTTCTCTGCTGACTGACAGCGATGACCTCAGTTTGCATCAGTGTAATGTCGACTGGCTGATTGAATGGTGTGACAAAAACGCTCTTATCATTAACACTAGTAAGAAAGAAGAAATCGTTTTTGGCCTTCCTCCTGACTGTCAGCTGCCTCCAGTTACAATTCATAATGTAGAAATTAAACAGGTCTCTTCATACAAATACCTGGGAGTTATGATAGACTCCACCCTATCATGGACCCCTCACATTGAATTTACTTGTAAGAAGATACAGCAGCACATTTACTTTCTTCGCAGACTCAGATCATTTGGAGCCAGTAGCCACATTATTTTTATATTTTTCAGTTCAGTGATTCAGAGTGTCCTGTTGTACTGTAGTACAGCCTGGCTCAGTAGTATATCTGTAAAACTTATAACTAAACTTTATAACCAAATCAAAATCTGCGCGAAGATCATTGGCCAAACTGTGACACCCTCCTTTCAAGCAGCTCACAACAAGAGCATGCTCAGACTTGCCAACAGCATCTCTTCTGATCCCTTGCATGTTTTAAATGGGGAATATCAACTTCTGCCCTCCAAGAGGCGGTATCGAAGGTACTGCACTCAGCTGGCTCCGGTCCTACCTCACCAACAGATCTCATTTCATCTCCCTTCAAAACAACTCCTCTGCCACATCTACAGTCACACAAGGTGTCCCCCAAGGCTCTGTACTCGGTCCACTCCTTTTCATAATCTACATATTCCCCCTCGGTCAGATCCTCCGCAATTTCAACCTGGACTTCCACTGCTATGCCGATGACACTTAAATTTACCTCAGCACCAACTTCCCCCACAACCCACCCCTCTCCCACATCAGCTCCTGCCTCTCTGCTATTAAAACTTGGATGCAACAGAATTTTCTCAAACTCAACAGCCACAAAACAGAATTCCTCCTCATCGGCTCCAAATCTACCCTCACCAAAACCAACAATCTCACACTCACCATTGATGGCACCTCTGTTTCCCCCTCCCCCCAGGCATGCAACCTTGGCGTGATTCTTGACCCCACCCTCTCCCTTGAGCCCCACATCCGCCAACTTGTCAAAATATCCTTCTACCACCTACGCAATATTGCAAAGATCCAGGGCAGCTCCCAAGCTTTGGAACTCCCTCCCACAACTCATTAGACAGTCTGATTCCCTCACCCTATTCCAGTCCCGCCTCAAGACCCATCTTTTCTCCTCTGCCTACTCCTAGCCCCCCCGCCCCTTACCCATTTGTCCATGTGTATGTATGAGAGTGCGCCTGTGTGTGTCATTTGTCTGCTGTTTGTCTCACACCGTTTCCCCCCATAGTGTAAAGCATCTTTGAGTCCTTGAAAAGGGCTATATAAGTTGAATTTATTATTATTATTATTATTATTAGAGTCCCTACATTTAACCGCATCAGGGTAAAGAACGCTTTTGTCCATCAGTCCATCTTGTTGCTAAATAATAATTAATGTGCTGCTAAAGACATGTAAATCCAGAGGACAGATGGTAATTTTGTAATGGGTTATGTATGGTTCATTGTGATGTGTTTTGTTTTTTGTCTGATGGGTCTTACTTGTCTGTCTGTCTATGGTTAACAGTATGTCTATTGTATATGTACTTTTTCTCAAACTGAGCTGCCTATGGATGAAAAATGAATTTCAGTGCAAACTGACAATAAAGTTGTATCGTATCGTATGAAGCAGCATATTTGTCAACTCCCATGTTGATCAGAGTATTAAATACTTGACAAATCTCCCTTTCAGGTACATTTTGAACAGATAGAAAAATGTGCGATTCATTTGCGATTAATGATGATTAACTATGGACAATCATGTGATTAATTGCGATTGAATATTTTAGTCCATTCACAGCCATAAATTGTATATATAGTCTATCCTATGCATGTATTATTTGTGTATGTGTGTGTGTGTGTGTCTTTGATTTAAAATGGTGCCACAGTTACGGTCCAAACAATTTATATCACCTACCAAAGCTTTACAAAATGTCCTAACAGTTCATTCCTTCACTGCGGGCAGCCCCATACTGATATGTTTGAAACTTGGAATCGCTTGTCAACACTGACAGAGGAGGGTGTACAAAAGCTTTCTCACCTGGGGCTGAAATACAAGCTGCTGTTGCTTGGATATCTAGAGGAAACTACACAACACCACACTGTACATTACTGTTTATAGCCTAGTACAGCTGTTCCCTGGGCGCCGTCTGATCCCAGGTTGCATTAACCTCAAGTCATAGTTAAATATATGAGATGCTTCAATTACATTTCCACAAGATAATGTTTCATTTTGCATGCAGAGAAAGACAAGTTTACATTATATTTATTATATTTTACACCCCTTACAGGTCTTAAAAGTATGTAGACAAATCATTTTTAAAGATCAATACAACCACACAGATTTTAGAAAAGTGTTGAATAAAAGTATGGCTTTTCCTCCCCAAAAAATAGTATGATTGTGAATTAATAATTTTTTTAAAATGAATGTTCTCTTCATCTCTGTGGGAGCTATCTGACATTTAGTTCTCACTTCTAACAAGGCTTATAAGCCAGTAGTATAACAACGTTGGTATCACGTGGTATCTCTGGGTCGGCAGCGATCAAGTTGCCAGTATGACAGTACAGTAATATTTTCCTTGTGATTATCCCTTGATATTCTTATTTTTATGTGTTTATTTTCTCTTTATTTTCTGTTTATCTTTCTTTTCTTATGAAAACTCTAGTCTATGCCATATCACATGAGCGTATGCGCTTAGTTTGTTGAGTTTGTTTTGACAGTGAATTATGAATGACTCTTCTTGATATTTGCATAACAGATGGGTGTTTATGGGATGCATTGTCAAGTACTTTGCTTAACTATATCTCTGTTTTTTTACTATGTCTAAAATTATTGATAGATACAGTACATACAAATTGTGTATATTATATTACTGTCATTATTTCATGTAATATGCTGCCTGGAGATTGCCAGTCTTTAAGCCCCTGGAGGGTTTTTAGGCAATTTCCCATCACATCCCTTGCAAATTATATATTGTATCTTTTTTTTATTTTTTTATATGTGTAAATAAACAAATAAACAAACCTGCTCCTGAACGGATAAGAAAATACTGAAATGATCATCGACTTCAGAACAAAACTAGAAGTGCACTCGGAGAGCGCAGACCTCCGCCAAGGCAGGTTTCATGTACGCCGCTGCCACCCATTCACATGTTTGATCACCGAAAGAAGGTATAAAAGAGCATGTCAGTGACCTCTAGCGACCGTAGTAATAATGACAGAAGCAGAAGTCAGGTGCTGTAGTATAGACAGTGTGAAACATCCCGTGTGAAACCAACATGTTGTTGTCTTTGTGTTCACAGGCATTAAGTTTCGCTTTCGCTTTTGAAATGCTTTTTGAAAGTTATTTTAAGCCAAAACACAATTTTTTTCCCTAAACTTTTTTTGTTGTCTAAACCTAAAGAAGCTGTATTTTGTTGCCTAACGAAACCTTTTTTTATGTTGAAAATGTGACGTTTCATTCAGTTTTATGTTAGAACGTGCTGTTCTTTTGTTTTGCTTTCACTTTTACAACGTAGTAGGCTTAGTAGGCCCCTAATGACCCACATCTATGGTGCTTATAGGGACCGATAACACCTATTTAATGGCCTGATAACAGTCAAATCGAGTGGACAGAATGCCTTAACCAGAGCTTCCTCCCCAAAGCTGTGCAGCTGTTAAACACATACAAGTTGGCCCGATTGTAATTATATGTGGAGTTGTGTAATGTATGTTTCTTTCTTTTTGCACCTATGTCCTTATGTTTGCACTGATGTATGTGGTGTACTGTCACAGCCATTCCATCTGTACTGAGATTAATGCCACTGGTCTAGCTGTGTGGTAATAAAAGAAACTTGAACTAGGGCTGTAACAGATTCAATTGCATTGATGGATAAATGCATTTTAATTGGATTTTCTTTCCTCTGTGCTATTAACATTTAAGTTATACAAGTGAAAACAAGGAAAATCTAACATCATTAAGTTTAACATCCTCACTGCCATCAAGTATCACAGTCACATTAATGCGGCCACCATCTTGTGAAAGAGCATTATTGAAATGTAGTTAGTTTGCTAGGCTTATTGGACAAGTAATTCAAACCCAGACACAAAAGATAATCTGTAAGATCAAGTTTACAAACGTGTCCTTGGAAACAAACAGCTGCTTCTATCTTTAAATCAGTGGTTTCCAAACTTTTTCCGTCTATACCTCCACACCCCTCACGTCAGATGAAATCAAGTGCCCCTTTAATCAACACCAGTCAAAATGTGTTTATTTCAAGTGAATTAAAGTGTAAGAAATGCTACAAAGTGAATATTGTTATGAAAAAAAAGATATAGTGTATAGACGTGAATCATAAGTGTTTAAGTCGGTTTGCAGTTGTGCTACTACCACTTGGGATTGGCATCCGTTTATCCGTTACTTTTAGCTAGTTATGTTTATCCATTACTTTTAGATGGTTATGTTTATCCATTACTTTTAGCTAGTTGTTTATCCATTACTTTTAGCTAGTTGTTTATCCATTACTTTTAGCTAGTTGTGTTTATCGATTAATTTTAACTAGTTTTATGTATCCATTACTTTTAGCTAGTTGTTTATCCATTACTTTTAGATGGTTATGTTTTCCATTACTTTTAGCTAGTTGTTTATCCATTACTTTTAGCTAGTGGTTTATCCATTACTTTTAGCTAGTTGTTTATCCATTACTTTTAGCTAGTTATGTTTATCCATTACTTTTAGCTAGTTATGTTTATCCATTATTTTTAACTAGTTTTATGTATCCATTACTTTTAGCTAGTTGTTTATCCATTACTTTTAGCTGGTTATGTTTATCCATTACTTTTAGCTAGTTATATTTATCCATTACTTTTAGCTAGTTGTTTATCCATTACTTTTAGCTAGTAATGTTTATCCATTACTTTTAGCTAGTTGTTTATCCATTACTTTTAGCTAGGTGTTTATCCATTACTTTTAGCTCATTAGTTTATCCATTACTTTC
>CAKAKR010057585.1:0-13218 GCA_916700685.1 Adelosebastes latens
GTTAACACATTATTATTGCGTTAACGTTGACAGTCCTAATTGCGATATATTGCAATTTTTTAAATCTACTTTAAGGAAAACTGTCACAGTATAAAGAACACACCGCCATATGCATAAAATCTGAGTTAAAAAAAGTTTACTTTTGTATGCAATCAGAACAGTGGGATCTGCACTTGCATGTATCACAGTCCCTGTAACATCCGACATCATAGCACTACTTTATGTGCAATCTGAGCCACTATGAATCTTTGCATGTAAATTATTAATCAAAAATCTATATAGTGTTTTGGAGAATCGATACAGTATTACAAAACATAATATCACGATACTCAAGTGTATTGATATTTTCTTACAACGCTAAAACATAGTGGAGCATTAAAGGAATACTTACCACCACCCTTAAAATGACCATTTGTATACCAATTACTCAATACTCACCGCATGTTACCTTGAATTCTTGAAAAAAAAACTAATTATTCTCACATGCCTCTGTGGTGAACAGAGAATCCAAACAGTGTGGCCTCCATTTACTTCAATTCATTGAGGATTTACTCAGTTTTAGGACGTTTTTGGATTTTTCGTTAACTGCGGAGGCATGCGAGAAATCAAAGTTTTCTTCAACAAGTCAATGTAGCACTTGGTGAGTAATTGATGATGATTGATTGGTCATTTTAAGGGTGAAGTATTCTTCAAACAGTTAAAGAGTGATAGATTTCTCTCAGACAAAACTGGGCTAAAAGGAGAGCCAGAAACACATCTACTAATGTTAATGGTGCTCTGTTTTTGCTGTAACTGTCTGCTAAAGTGTTTCTCCAAAAGAACTCTATAAAGGTGATAATATGTCAGTTTTTTCAGATTGTTCTGTTGCCCCGAAGTGGCCAATTAATGTGGCTTTGAGGACAATACACAGTAAACATAATATAGGAAATGTTAGGTAGCAAAATCTTGTTCTGGTTCACATTGAAAGAAAAGATATTGAATATCAAATTAAAGAGACGCTTTAAAAAAAAAATAATAATAATAATAACTAAAGGAGAAAAAAATACTGAATTTCTATTTGTCCCCAGGCTTATGGAAGTGGTTGGATAAAACTGTTTTGGACTACACTAACTGGCTTTACAATGCACGACACCGACACCAACACTACAGTTATGTAGGTACGAAAATTGAAGGTGGAAAATGGGAAGTGGAGGGCTCGTTTTATACCACTGGATATGTTTGCAAAACACCCGAAGGTGAGATCATCATACAGTTTGAATTAAAGTGATGTTTTACAATAACAATGTGTGTATGTGTAACAATATAGTGTTGAAACAACAAATAAAATAAAAAAAAATACATTCATAAATTGATTTTGATATTTAGAGTATAATGTCAATGAAGTCAGACAGACATGATCCGCCTTTTGTAAAAAAAAAATGTTGTCATCTTTCTAGTAATACGAGAAGTGCTTAAGACAACTGGTACAGCAGAGCGTGTGGTGGATCCTCAAAGCCGTGGATGAGCGGGCCCGGCCTGATCTGGTCGACACCAATAAACTGGTAGAAAATGCAGAGGAAGAGAACCCCAGGCCTGTTTTAGCTGTGTGATACCAGCACAATCTTCTGGGGCATACGTCTTGCATCTTGGGCAGATGGCATTCTTATTTGCATGACCAAGATTTTCATTTTCAATAATTGGCTTTAATGAGCAAAACAATTTAAGCTGTAGGATGTCTTATTTGACATAAAAATCTCTGTAAAAATTTGAAGTAATGTTTAATTTAGGGCTGCACAATTAATCCAAATTTTGATTAATTGTGCTGTAGAGATGTCGTGGCGTGCACATCATATTATACAGGCTTAAGAAAACATCTTTGTTTAGTACAGATCCCCGCAAAAAATCACACCATAATCATGTTAATATGTTTTTCAATGAAAAAATAATAAAGTAAAAATAATCATACCCTCTAATATTATAAATCTATTGCCATTGCAATATCAAAATAATCGCAATTAGATATTTTTCAAAATCATGCAGCCCTATTTTAATTGTATATTTTATGACAACTAAGAATGTATTGATTGATTGATTGATTGATTGTATGTGCAGGGGGAATCTGTGGATGGATGGATGGATGGATGGATAGAATTCATTGATTCATACCATATTTTACTTTAAACTACTATGCTTGCCAGGATTGTGAAATATCTAATAGACTTTAAACAAAGCAAAATTATAACATGTTCCTTCTGGACCACAGTATGAGTGAAGACAGTATATCACCACTGCATTTCATCATCAATGAAGCTACTGTACATGACTGTGTAGAAACCCAGGTAACTCCTAAGATACGTCTTGAAGATGAGAATTAAAACGATTAAAAGACTTGTAAAAACCAACCCATGGGCATCGACATTGAATGTTTGACTTTTTTTCTAAACTGTACAGTGAAAGCTCAAAGGGCGTATATGGAATTACTTAGCTTTACTTGGCTTAAACTCTTCGATTAGCATTTTGTAGAGCAGGCCTATTCAATAGGCGGCCCGTGCGCCTATAGTGTTGTTAAATCCAGCCCTTTAACAACAACAACCTCAAACCGGCCCTTTGATCATTTATAAATATGAAAAAAGTATTTTTAAAAAATAATAATTTCTTCCAATAAGAGAGTGTATTCTCATTCATCAATGTTACCACTCAAGCTATTGATGCTGTTACGGAGTGTTAAAAGCAACATCATTGTGTTTTTATTAGGGCCGTCAATTGATTAAAATATTTAATCGCAATTAATCGCATGATGTCCATAGTCAATGTGAATCTGTGTGAATCTGTTCAAATGTATATTAAAGGGAGATTTTTCAAATATTTAATACTGTTATCAACATGGGAGTGGACAAATATGCTTGCTTTATGCAAATTAACAACACTAAACAATGACAAATATTGTCCAGAAACCTTCACAGGTACTGCATTTAGCATAAAAAATATGCTCAAATCATAACATGGCAAACTCAAGCCCAACATGTAACAACAGCTGTCAGTGTGTCAGTGGGCTGACTTGACTATGACTTGCCCCAAAACTAGGGATGCACCGATCCAACTTTTTCAGTCCCGATACCGATAGCGATACCGAGGCTTTGGGTATCGGCTGATACCAAATACCGATCCGATACCAGTTTTTAATTGAAAAGCTGTATGCCTCAATGTGTGGAAGTGACTGGGATCATTATTTTATGTGTAAGGCAACATCAGGCTTGACTTAAACATTGCTTTCCTAACTTTGTAAAACAAAATGTAACAATTAGCCCATTCCTTAGTTATATTTTGTTAAGCACAGAAACACTTATTTTGTTAAAACGTTTTAACCCAGACTGTTTAAACAGAGGGAATTTAGGAGAGTCAAACTGAATAAAAAATATGTTGAATGCAACAGTGTGTTTATTAAAACAACAATCTACTAAGATTAAAAAGGTGTATTATTTTCAC
This sequence comes from Adelosebastes latens, assembly GCA_916700685.1. NCBI lineage: Eukaryota > Metazoa > Chordata > Actinopteri > Perciformes > Sebastidae > Adelosebastes > Adelosebastes latens. Next base: position 3,466 of record CAKAKR010057585.1, read on the forward strand.
ATTTAAAATTCAAGCTTTGCAGATCTGATAGGAAATGTAAATGTCCAGCCCCTTGGCATTCACTGTTTTTCAAATCTGGCCCACAAAATAAGTAATTGAATTGAGCATTTACACTTTTAGTCCACCACTTGTCAGACAAAATTATTGTACTTTTTATATACTTTATCTGCTGGTTGCGGTTACTGATTATTCTTCAAGGTTTTACATGAAAATTAAACATTGAACACTTATTAATCCGTGAAATCAAGAAAATCAGTTAAATAAACTACCCTGAAATGGGCACTTTGAGGTTGTGGAAGAAATCCTGCTCAAATCAAGGAAAAACTTTTAAAATCCAACAGTGTGACATGTTACTTATGTATGCTTCTCAGCATACAAAAGGTATGTGCAAGCCAGCATTACAATACTATATATATAGATAGTATTGAATCCTGAGGAGACCAAAAACATTCACAGAAGTTTATGTTCACATCAAAAAGGATCAATGCATGTATCAAATCATGGCTTACACACTTTTCTACATAGGCATACCCACAAGGCAAGCCCTATAGTATTCTGGTCACTGGTTAAAGCTTTTTACTCACAACACAGCTTAAAGACAAACTATCTTCACAAGCAACTAACAGACCTTCTGCACATGCTCATTCACAGGTCAGTCAACAGGTGGCTGAACCAACCAATAAATGCAAAACATTGAGAAATTCCCAAACTATTCAAAACACCACAGGCTGACATAGTCCAGTCTGCACAGCAAATAATATAACCCCAATGACATCACCAAAAACACAGCTAACAGCCAGGGGTTTAATACACAGAGACATCCACGGAGAGACATTTTAAGAAAGAAACCAGTGCATTCAGATTAACAATGAGAGACAGACAGATACAAGTTGTGACTGACTCACGTTATTTGACGACAAAGTCCATTCTCCTTTCTGTAATGGCGATGAAGTATCCATGCCATATTTTGTCCAACTGTTGCCGTTGTTCCTCCTTTCTCCATCGCTGCTAGCTAGCTCACCTGTGGTCACTTCAGTAGGACTTTTTTTATTTTTTTTTATTGAAGAAAATTAATTTACAAACATTAAGGCATTGTAATCTAAATTCAATACTTCTAACATACAATGCACAATTGGATAGGAAAGATAACTTAAATCATAAAAAATAATATAATAACAAAAATAAAAGAGGGGGTAGAAAATAATTCAAGGAACAAAAAAGAAATGCAATAAATAAATAAATAATAATAAGACTGCACTCTTACATAGTAGCTCTAGGGGTCATCATCATATATGTTCAGTTCTTCATAAGCTCTGAGGAGAGACTTTGCATGTTGTCCTTTCATTAGTCTTAAAGCACTGAGATGATTGTCCACAAGGTCCCTTTTGAAAATGGAAAATAGGGGTTTCATTTTCCTCCATTTGGATGCATTGATAAAAAAATTTGCCAGCAGTATCAGATTGTTCAATATCAAGTCACTCTTAATGTCCTTCATGTTAATACCAAACACAATATTTTCTCTTGTGAGAGGGGCAAGTAGTTGGATTTTGGTTGACAGCCAGTGCTGCAAATCTTCCCAGAATGCCGCAGAATATATACAGTGGAAAAACAGATGATCAGTAGTTTCAATCTCAGTCTCACAAAAGTATCAGTTATTGTGATCAACATTAAATCTCAGTCTTAGCAATTCATTGGATGGATAAATATTAGGCATTATTTTGAAATGGACTTCTTTTGTCTTGGGGCTTACAGGGTAAGTGATGTATTTAGATCTCCATTTCTTAATGTCTGAGTCTGAAAATAGTTGGATGATGTTGTTTCTGTTTGATCGTATTGGGTACAGTATGTTGGTCAGGTGATTACGTAACAGTTTGTTTGAGTTTTTCGCATCTAGAAAATCCTGACCATTAACCATTAACTTGAAGCACAGGTAATTCTATTACACATGACTGTTTATCTGTGTTTTGGACTAGTTGTCTAACTGGAACAGGGATCGCCCTGATCACTTTATTAAACTGGGCACGTGTGCAAACTATATTATATTTTGAGCAGAAGCTTTCCCAGGACAGCAAGTATCCCTGATCCATTATTAGATGCATTATTGACCAGATATTTTTATCCATCCAATGCTGTAAGTAGAGAGATTTACTATTACATAACACATATCTGTTGTTCCAGATGGGGGTTTGGTGTGGGGTGAAATTGTGTGTGTACATGAGTTTCCAGCATAGCAATACTTGTTTGTGAAATAAGGACAGTTTGACTGGCAATTTTTCAATCTGAAAGTCACATTTAAGAACAAACTCAATACCACACATTTTTTTGAACAGACCTCAGGGGAGATAATACCAGATACAATCTTTGTTTAGCAGAAAAGAATTTAGCCATTTTAACTTTAGCACAGCATTTCAACATTTAAAATCAACAGCTTGCAGACCACCATCTTTGTATTCTTTAACCATTTCTGATTTCTTAATGTAATGAGCCCGATTTTTCCAGATACAATTAAAGTTTAATTGGTTTATGGTTTTAATGAACTTATTAGGTATGGCCATGGAATATGCAGGATAAATACATCTTGCTAAGGATTCCATTTTAGTCAGGTATGTCCTTCCAAAAACTGTCAGATCTCTCTGCAACCACATATTCAACTTAGATTTACACTCAAGAATTTTGTCTTGTATGTTTAAGGTCTCACTGACTTTATCATCTTTGGTTATATGGATGCCAAGATATTTCACAGTTGAATTGAGTTTTAAACCTGATGCTTTAGAAAACACATCAATTAACTAAATTTTTCAAGAAGATGGTGGTATCATCAGCCAGTTGACTTATAATTATCTGTTGATCGAGAACATTTAGTTTGATAATATCAGAATTTTTAATATGAATTTCCAACAATTCTGCTGCCAAAATAAATAAAAATGGAGAAATGTTGCATCCTTGTTTAACCCCTCTATTGATAGTGAAACGAGGGGATGTACCCTGAGGGAGTGCTACTGAACTAGTTGTGTCATTGTAAAAGGATTTTATTATGTTACAGAATTTAGGTCCAAATCTATACATATGTAAGACTTTAAACAGGAATTGATGCTCTAACATATCAAATGCCTTGTAGAAGTCAAGGAATAAAATGAATCCTTTATCCTCTATTAGATGGCTATATTCTAAAAGGTCTTGCACTAGTCTTATATTGTTATGTATGGACCTGCCATTCATAAATCCTGTTTGTGTTTCGCTAATTATTTGATCCAGTCCTCTTTTTAATCGGTTAGTGTAAATGTAGGTTAGTAATTTATAATTGTTGTTTAAAAGTGAAATTGGACGATAGTTATCTAAAACCTTACTATTTTTATCTGGCTTTGGTATGAGTGTAATGACGCCTTGTTTCATGCTGATTGGTAATGAGAACTCAGTTGTAGCTTCTCTAAAGACTTGGAAGAGTACATTTTTAAGCAAATCCCAAAAGTGTCTGTAAAAAGTAGCTGTCAGGCCGTCAGGGCCAGGAGATTTATCTAATTGTAAGCGCATTACTGCTTTGTCTAGTTCATCCATAGTAAAATCTTCATCACATTCTTCCCAGAAGTCACTGTCAATTTGAGGAATGAATTCTTTAATTTTGTCTAAAAAATAGTCTGAGTCTACAGTAGAAAAGGATGAGCTGTATAGATTTTGATAGAATGTACTTATTTCTTTTGCAATTAATGTTGGGTCTGAGCAATCCATAGCATTAATCGTAAGAGTTTTAATAGAATTTCTCTCCTGTCGCTTTTTTTCCAGCCTACAGATATATGCAGAATTTTTCTCTCCTTCCTCAATCCACTTAGACCTTGACCTGATAAATGCACCTCGTGCTTTTCTTTCATACATTCTATCAAGTTTGGAGTGTAAGGACGAGAGTTTATTTTTGTTATTTTCTGTTAGAATCGGGCTAATGCTAATCAAATGTATATCTTTTATGATATTTTCTTCTTCCAAGCTGTTTTTATTCTTTATATATTTGCTGAATGAGATTGAATATTGACGAATTTTGTATTTTAGGAATTCCCATTTCTGAGTATATGATAATATGGAGTCATCCTGTAAGACTTCATGAATAAGGTCTTTAATGCCACTACAGTATTCATCGTTTTTTAGAAGATTAGCATTGAATTTCCAGTACCCTTTTTTTCTTTCATGCTGCATTAGAGGTGTTACGGATAAATTAATACAGCAATGATCCGTGAGTGGTGCAGGAGATATTTCACAGTGGGATATTTGACTAAGCATTGTATCTGCCGCTAACCAGTAATCTATTCTAGATTTACATGAGGTGTCGGGTTTGAACCAAGAAAACTGTCTATGATCTTGATTTTTTTCTCTCCAAGGGTCATGAAAGCATAAAGTGTTGCAAAAGATACAAGATACAAGATACAAGATATTTATTGTCACGCCGGTTGTACAGGTACAAACGTGTGAAATACTGTTTGCTGGGAAGCTCCATTAAAATAATAAATTATATTACATTTACATTACAATTACATTTACATTACAATTATAAAAGGAAATACTTTATACAAGGGCATATTAAGAACATATAAAGGCATATTAAGAACATGTGTATTAAGAATATATACAGTATATACAGTATAAGATATTAATATGATATAAGAAAAGTTAACCATTACCCTGTTAGGGTGAGGACCTGTAAATTTGCTGGGGGATCTGTCAATCCACTCATCCAAAGCCATGTTCCAGTCACCACCTATTAACACATTTTCGGTAGAATATCTATCTTTGAGTTGTAAAACACAGTCTTTGACTTCTGTGAGAAGGTTTCTGTTTTGCACAGTGTTGCAGTGGCCATAAATATTTCCCAGAATCACTGATGAGTCATCGGTATGTAACACGCATAAAATCCAGTGCCCATCATCACTAGATTTAGTTGTTGCTACTTTCTCCGGACAGTTATTAAATAGAATTGCAACTCCTGTCGATCTAGTTGTACCATGTGAAAGAGAATTGTATCTCCCCATTGATTTGACCAGAATTTTTGATCAGACTCATTTGTGTGAGTTTACATTGTGGACTTTTACTTTTGCAATAAAGGAACGTAGCTTTTCTTTTCAGATTGTCTCTTAGGCCCCGACCATTAACTGTTAAGAGTTTAAGATTGATTTTTAAGGACATTGAAGGAAAAAATAAATAAATAAATAAAATTAATTAATTAAATGAAGTGCAAAGTAAGAGAGGGAGGTTTTAACAACAATAACAAATAGCTTTCTTTCTCAGAAGCTTATTAGATAACTTGAGGCAAGTCCCTAAAAGCGTCTTGGAAATTATCCTCAAAGTGAACATTAAAGTTAAACCATTCAACATATTGCTCATTTATCTCCCTTATTTCCCATGTATGTAGAAACTGACTTTACATAGTGAAGAGAAAAGAATATGTGACACATACATGTTCAGAACCAACATATACACTCACCGGACACTTTATTAGGCACACCTGTTCAATTGCTTGTTAACACAAACAGCTAATCAGCCAATCACATGGCAGCAACTCAATGCATTTAGGCATCTAGACGTGGTGAAGACGACTTGCTGAAGTTCAAACCGAGCATCAGAATTGGGAAGAAAGGGGATTTATGTGACTTTGAACGTGGCATGGTTGTTGGTGCCAGACGGGCTGGTCTGAGTATTTCAAAAACTGCTGATCTACTGGGATTTTCACGCACAACTATCTCTAGGGTTTACAGAGAATGGTCCGAAAAAGAGAAAATATCCAGTGAGCGGCAGTTGTGTGGACGGAAATGCCTTGTTGATGTCAAAGGTCAGAGGAGAATGGGCAGAGTGGTTCGAGATGATAGAAAGGCAACAGTAACTCAAATAACCACTCGTTACAACCAAGGTATGTAGAATAGCATCTCTGAATGCACAACACGTCCAACCTTGAAGCAGAACGGCTACAGCAGCAGAAGACCACCCGGTACTAGCAAGGTGTACCTAATAAAGTGGCTGGTGAATGTATATGTTATATAGTAACAGTGAACACCATAAAGTAACATTAGCCACCAACTGAATATCAACTTAAATTTCCATCCGATGTTGAGGATTGGTTTAATGAAGTCATTCTAAGCCTTTACTACCCGTCCATCAATTACTGCGATGTGGCCTCTGTAAAAAGCCACCTTACCCAGCGCTCTGGCTTGCTTGATTTTCGGCCACAGTTGCTCTCTTGACTGCCGATCCTCCTTGGTGAAATCCTGCACGAAGCGAAGACTTTGTTCCCTACACATGGGAGAGTCTTTGGTTGCTTTCCATACTGCTTCCCGGTGATGCCTCCTCACAAACTGCATGATGACCTGGCGACTTCGTCCTTCTTCTCTCCTCCCGATGCGGTGAACGGAGTCAACAACATCTTCAATCTTTTCATTCCACTGTGGACTGATTTTGAGGAGAAGCTCTTTTGTTTTCTCTCTGAGGTTTTCTGCTTCTCGTTCCTTAAGACCCGAGAGCTTCAAGTTCCAACGGCGTTTGTACCTTTTGGCTTCGAGTACTCCTTCTTTTAGCTCGGCGTTTTCTTTCATCAGGTTTGAATGTTCTTTTTCCAGCATTTCCATTTTGGACTTGCACTCGGTGATTTCCACTGAATTCAGGTCTACACGTTGTACAATCCTGGTAAACATTTCAGAGCTTTCTTTAAGTTGTTTTCCAAAATCTTCCACCTTGTTATCCAGACCTTTAATGGCAGTCAAAACATCAACGAGGGAGGGTTCAGTCTCTGTCGCCAGTCTCTTAGCCGGTGGGAGTTTAGATGAAGCGCCATTTAGTGGACGTCTTGTGCCCGAATTGCTAGTGCTAGTTGTGCTAGGTTTCGACGTTTCCATAGGGACTGGGGTAGAGCTAACAGCGTTAGCATAGTTGTGGAAAGCTAACTTGTTTCCCGCGTTAGCATTAGCTGACCTTAGCACTGGGAGGTCTTTGTCATTGGCAGCCGACATTGTCATTGTTGGACCTCTTTGTTCTTCTTTGTGTCACAGTGAAGTTGGTAAGTTGCTGCAGGCGAAAGTCTGCGTCGAAGACAAGGTTTGGGTCAAAGTTTGGGACGAAACAAACGGAGCTTAAAGGTCTCATATTATGCTCCGTTCGGGGTTCATAGATGTATTTTTATGTTGTACTAGAACATTTTTACATGCTGTAATGTTAAAAAAAAACGTTATTCCTCTCATACTGTCTGCCTCAGTCTGCCTGCATAGAGCCTTTTTCTCCCTCTGTCTGAAAAACCCTGATTCAGAGCCTGTCTCCTCCCAGTCTGCTCTGATTGGTCAGCGTTTCCTGCTGTCCACTGTCAATCAAACGCCCTCAACACAGCGTCACTTTCTCCCCCGAGCTCTCCCTGCAGCAGCTTGCTTGCAGCTAGCTGAGCTAGACAGAGAAGCAGCCAGGAAGAGTACCGTGAATAATAAACTACTTAAAAGTTTATAAACCAGAAACTTCACACAGCGCACTTTACTGGAGGAATCTGATCCGAAATCGGCGAGAAATGAACAACATCTGCGGTCAAGATTCCAGGTTTTCCTCACGGTTTTTCTCAGGTAACTATATGTTATTTATAGCTCTGTTAGTTAGCTCAGTATTTCCGTTCTGCATCAACTCTGTTAACCGTAAACATACACTCTGTTTTACGTTTGTCTTTAAAGGTCCATCTGTGAGAAATGACCGACAGAATCATCCCAGAGGAGAAGTAAAACATTTGTTGTGAGCAGATAGTTCTATTTAGATGGGAGATACAGAGCTAACATGTTAGCATGTAGCGACATTACAGAGCTAACATGTTAGCATGTAGCTACATGAGACGGTGTGTAAACACAGCGAACATCAGGCTGGAAAATAGAAGATGTGAAACAGTAGTCAGTTAATTATTTCTGGTAAAAGACACCTGATAAACATATGAAGGTAATCAGAGTAATGGTATATTATTTACTGTAGAAGCTGTCTCTGTGTCACCATGACTACAGGCCGGTTAACGTTACCGGAGCTCACCAGAGCTGAAAGACTTGTCACATAACTGGAGGTGGAACACAATGCTGTGTATAATTAATATTGTCATCTGTCTTCTCAAATAAAGTTTGACTGTGAAACAGAAATGTGTTGTGTTGCTTACAGTCACTATTTACTACCTGTACCCTTCTACATGCATGACATCAAATTCATTTTTCATATCACCTGTTTAAACAGTGTAATTACATAAAGCCTTTGTGAAAGAGCATGTTATATTTAGATGATGGGAGCAGACTAACAGAAGTAGGAGCAGACTTTGCTTATAGTTACGAGGCGGAAGCGAGAGAGCCACTCTGTGGGCGGGGGCACCTAGCTGGAGGTTCTCTGTTGTTCTAACAGGAAACCCTTATATGGCATGAAATTCGTTACCGACGTCACCAAAGTAAGGAAGTGCGCTCAGCGTTTTTTCAGACCCATTTTCGGACAGATGGAGCAGGAGAAAAAGAGAGAGGATGGTCTTGTATGATACTATGGTGTCCTGTAGACACACTGGGGACAGATATAGATGTTTAAAAAGACATGGAAAAGTGCATTTTGCTAATAGGTGACCTTTAAAGTTAAATTTAGTTTTGACTGATCAACTCCACTTGTTGAATTTTGTGCAGAACCTCATGGAGGTAAGGATCCTCGCAGTCGTGTCCACACGACTTTGATAGTTGTGCTGATCATTGCTGTCATTTCTACGCTGATGGCCTTTGCATTCTTCCTATACAAGAAGTCTCCTCGTCCCTTACCCTTTCACTTTGACAACCCACTCTACTTGGACGGTGAACGATCCCAGCCTGATGTGGTCGATACCAATAAACTGATAGAGATTGCAGAAGCAGTAGTAAACCCTGAGCCTATTATAACTGTGAATTCTAAAGTAGCAGAATCTAGTGGGACATACACTATACTGTACTGTATCCCAGACTGATGTATTACATTTTGATGCTTCATTAGAGTTGTTGCTTTTTTACTATATTTCGTATATATTGAGTTACTAGATGCTGTTCATTGCTTGAACTCTTCAAATGTATAAAAAAAGAATCTCACTGCCTGTCAATGTTAAATGAACATTAAACTTGGCACTAAAGAATAAATAGAATGAGTTATATCTTATGAATTAAAGGTCTTATTGATTACATTAAAGGTTGTAGGGATTTGGTAGGAACAGGTTTGGTTATTAGCAAATTAATTAATAATATCAATAAAATTATTAATATTAATACAAATGATCAATAAACATTATTAATAAACAGGGCACCACCCTGGAATCAGGGACCATAACTAAAACGTTTATATAGTCTCATTAAATATACTAAACTATCAATTTGGACCTTTGATTAATAATTAAATTAATAACTATAACCAAAATAGATAGTAAGGTTGAAGGATATTGGAGTTATTGACATAGCAGAGGTTGGCATTATTCACTCTTGTACAACATTAAACAGACCAGCATGTATATTCCATAAACATTTATTTACAAGATAATACAGGTTTAAAACACAATATTAATCTAACTAAATAACTAAACTAAACAAACCAAACAAAGTGTGTGAGCATATGTGTGAGTGTGTGTGTGTGTGTGTGTGTGTGTGTGTGAGAGAGAGTGTGTGTGTGTGTGTGTGTTGTGTTTGCTCATGCAATTGTGTGCTGCTGTCCAGGATTATTTCAGTTTTTCAATTTGCCCTTTCTCCTCAGTGTGTGTGTGAGTGTGCATGGGCA
>CAKAKR010057586.1:8183-31709 GCA_916700685.1 Adelosebastes latens
GAGTCCCAGAAAAAAATGAATTTCCAAGATTAAAGTCGTAAATTTACAAGGAAAAAAAAAAAGTGGATATTCTCTGAGATTGATGTGGCAAATTCACGAGAAAAAACTCACAAATTTGCAAGATTATAAAGTCAGAAATTTACGAGAAAAAACCTCTGGTCAAACTGTGGTAATGAAAAAGAGAGGGAGTTTTTCTTGGAATATTACCCCCCTCCCCCGGCTCTATAATATAGTTGGTTTTATTTACCTACAATGGCCCTAATAGAGAGGTGAGGGCCCTCCCCTTCCGGTGGACCACCATGGGACCTTCTTTCAGAGAAAATATGTACGGTAGTCAACGGAGAGAGACAAATATTTGTTTTGATCCTGTTTGAAATGCACCATGAATCACATGGTTTGTCAATTTAAAAGATAATTTTGCAAGTCAAGAAAGTCTCAGTTTGTTGTAAAACTGTTGAAGTATAAAACTGTGAAAATACGTAAATAGAAAGACGACACACCCAACAGTAGCGTAGTGGCATCTCTCTCTCTGAAGCTACGATGTCTGTGTGTTTCCTACTGGGATGAACTCACTCGTTGACTACGTACATATTTTTTCCAAAATAAGGTCTCATGGTGGTCCACCGGAAGGGGCGGGACTTCGCCTCTCTATACACCGTCGTAACTGTATGCTTCTTTGACGGATTGTGTTGCTGTATAAAGTTCAATCAGGACACACACACTCCCCTCAGCACACCTGATTCATCTTCTGATCCTTTTTCCAAAAACGTGCCCCTCTGTTGTGTTTCAAACCTTTTCTGACAAAACTTCCGTTGTCCGTCGTTGCAGTTTGTTGCTGCTCCACCCTTCTCCTCCCCGACACCACCATCTTCTAGCCCCCCGGAGGGGTCTCCAGAGCCCAGGAACTTTACAAAGTGCTAGACAGCTGTTCTGGCTGTTGGAGAACCTTGCCGATGCAACACAATCGGTGACATTATTTTTTGCCATCCTTCTCATTGACAGGTCTAATCAGTAGTGGAGCGGATACAAGTATACATGTGCAAACTAGGGCTGTCAATCGATTCAAATATTTAATCACAATTAATCGCAAATTAATCACACATTTTTTATCTGTTCAAAATGGACCTTAAAGGGAGATCTGTCAGGAATTTAATCCTCTTATCAACATGGGAGTGGACAAATATGCTGCTTTATGTAAATGTATGTATATATTTATTATTGGAAATCAATTAACAACACAAAACAATGACAGATATTGTCCAGAAACCCTCACAGGTACTGCATTTAGCATAAAACAATATGCTCAAATCATAACATGGCAAACTGCAGCCCAACAGACAACAACAGCTGTCAGTGTGTCAGTGTGCTGACTTGACTATGACTTGCCCCAAACTGCATGTGATTATCATAAAGTGGGCATGTCTGTAAAGGGGAGACTCGTGGGTACCCATAGAACCCATTTTCATTCACATATCTGGAGGTCAGAGGTCAAGGGACCCCTTTGAAAATGGACATGCCAGTTTTTCCTCGCCAAAATTTAGCGCAAGTTTAGAGCGTTATTTAGCCTCCTTCGCAAAACGCTAGTATCCCACGATTTTGCAATAACGTGTCATCGCGTTCACATTGACATACAAACATACCCTAATGCAAACAAATGTTTAAAGTTATAATATGCGAGAATTACCTAAAAAACAGTAGACTGATACAAAAGTAATCCCTCTCAATCATCACTTGTGCCCCACTAGAAGTGTGTGGTGGTGTGTGTTACTGCAGAGACCATGCAGCCCTCTGCCTGGATTTTCTCTTTTCGTCTTATTTTGCTGTGTTCAGGACGTTTCTGGGTGTCAGCAAACAGCTTTTCGACCCCACGTGGGGGTGTAACCCCCAGCCGATAACAGTGCGCATGGTGTGCAGCCCGTTCAAGTGGTCGAATACCGCCGCTTTTTGTCACTTACCTCAACGTCTGATACCGAGGCGTAAGTCTCCCTTTAGCTCTGTCAGACACGAAGCGGTCGTATTTCCCGGATGAGAACAGGTTGTGTTATGTGCATGTGTTCCAATGATTCCCGGCTCCTCTCTGTGCTGGGAGTGCAGCTATGATTTGTGTGTGTCTGTAGCTTGACGAGAGCACCTGTGCACACACTGGTGGTAGAAGCTCCACCTCTTGGGAATTGTAGTTTTAGTACTACTTAACTGTGAGGCATACAAATAGATGGCATATTTGTTTCATAGAACATAACCGCCATGAAACAATCGGAAAATAATGTTTTATTTCTCCGATTCACTGCTTTTTTCTCACTAACGCCGCTCCCTCTCCATTCACTCTATAGCTCACTCGACCATCGCTGCTCTCTTTCTCTCAGGTAATGGATAACTTTGGGAGTGGAAATGAGGCTTGTGCATGTGCACCGATATTTATAAAACAGAACTAGGTGCAGCCTTATAAATCATATGAATACAATGTGTATTCATATGTCTGTCTTTATGTGTACGCAGAGACGTGAATCTACACAGATTTTTGATGCATCTGACCCTTGCTGTCTGTTGATGTCACCCCAATGCAAGCTTGGATCCAGGCATCAGTGGCTGAGGACCTGACCTTGTTTATCTGTTCAGTCTCTCTCTGAGCTCCCAGGCAGATTTTATGAAGAGCAGCATATGAGTCCATTTTCATGCTTGAGTATTTTTGGGTTACAGTTGCATTCCTGCACCTTTGGGTCAGTGGAAACACATGATCGACACAAAGAGGTTTAAAAAAACGCCCAATGTGTGTTGCTGATCAGTCACAACAGGTCGTCATCTGCACGCTGTAAACACACATGATGTGTGTTAGAACCATCGGTAACACTTTATTTGAAGGAGTGTGCGTAAGACTAACATGACACCTGCGTCATTCGGTCAGTTATGTCATTTTTAAAGCACAGTGCATTGTTTGAGATGCCTTTGTTATGATAACTTGATTGGGGATGCTGTTTTTGGGTTTTTTTTTACAGATCAAGTAATCATATAATGCAATTGACTTCAGGGGGATTCCTTGAACTGGGAAGAAATCTATTTTGGAAACAGTGTAAGAGCATGTGGCATGACTGGTTGTATAGACAATGCATGTGTGCACTGCAACGCACACCAACACCCATGTGTTGATTACTACATTATTATTTGTAGCTCTCTATAAACAATACAGACACAAGTTGGTTCTTTGAAACGGGTGTTTATTGGTCACGTCTTTTCTCTGATGCTTCCACGCCTTAGTCCCACCGTGAGAACTGAATGAACATAGTACAAGATATATTAAAAAAAATACACAGTACATAGCGTGAAAACAAGAGAAAATGCAAAGAGGGGTGAATTATTCCGTTTTCTTCCTTGAGAATTAAAGGTAAAATTAAAAGTTTAACATAAATAAGCTTCATTCTTTTAAAGTCAACAGAATGCAGGAAACCCCCACGCCCCCGCTTTGGTTTTGAAATCCTCCCTATTTTTAAGGTCTCAAGGTTGGCAAGTATGTGCCCCAGTTCATGCTGAAAGTCACGGTCTGATGGAGCCAACAGAACCACATCATCTGCAAAGAGCAGAGACATAGATAGCAGCAGAGATATTACTCATTCTATGTAATATATGGGTATTTATTCACATTCACAAATGCTTCAGAGATGGAAGTTGCTCCAGCAAAAATAGACCCAGTGCGTAAAGATTACAGCAACCGTCAAATATATTCATCTAAGAGCAAACTTAAGCCTGAGAGTGCTTCTGAAACCGGCCCCAGGTTTCCTTCTCACTGTCTACTGAGCAGGGTGTTAAACAACATCACTTGATGAATCAGCACTTCTGATAAGAAGTCAACGTGTATTTTTTATGACTATGACTAAATTCTGTGGCTGAAACACAGTAGGACATTCAGCACTGAGCACTGCTGCCATTTTCTCTAAATACCCAGTCCAAAAACGCATAGAGTGTGGGAAGTGATGTTAGCTTGCCCTTAGTTGTACCAGAAAACTCCGTACCACGGTAACCGAAGCCTGAACCACCGAGAGAACAGCGTGTGTGTTTACTATAATTTAAATTCTGCTTTGCTTTAGCCTACAATGCCCTCATTCAAGATCACTCAGATGTCACGTGGCGTTTTGCAGATGTGAGCCAGTTATGCATTTTGAACAAAAACTAGAACAAATGCTCTTTATTTCAAATTTAGGGCAACCACATTTTGTCACACCTGCTTCTACAGAACGCTGACATAAATGGACTACATACTGACATTTAACAGAAACAATTTGATTTTGATTTTCCAAGTTTTGCAGTTCATCTTTTTACATGTGCTCTGAGAATTCTTTAGTGAGAAGGGGAATTCTTACTTCCCCTTTCAGTAATAAACAACAGCTGCCCAGGTTTATGTTCATCATAGCATCTTTATCTGCAGATTTGTGCTCCAGATGTGTGCTATCTGTCTACCACCTATCATAGCAGTGCACAGATTCATGTCCCCATTACTAAACCGCCGGTGACTTCGATGCGAGGGCACAGCACTGCGGTAGGTGTGGCCTACCATTGTGGTCAGATGCAGCTGGGGCTGTAGCGTACTCCACATACACACACACATATACAGTATATGCACAATACACAAATACACACACGCTGACATCTTTTAATCTAAGCAGTAAAGTTGCTCTGCCGATTGTCACGTTTAAGAACCTCTTGTTAATCACATAGTCTCTGGTCCCTGTTGTGTTTACTTCATCCTAGTAACTCAAAGGATGGACAGGTGATGGTTTGAATCAAGCATGGAAGAAACAAATCACCAGCACTCAGAGATAAAGAGTCTTTTTTGGTTTATTCTGGGCAATCAAACAAAGGCGTTTCAGCTATAAGCCGTCAGCAGCGGGATCACTGAAGACATAATGCCAGTTTAAATATCAATTGAATCAAGCATGGCCAATAATTTGTTAGTAAATCTGAATATGAATGTTTGTATGTTTCACAGTCAAAGACTGACATTAAAGCCAACATATTGACTCAGCTGATGGATGTTCATTAGGTTCACCTGTACTTTGTCAGCTTCAGTTGTAGTTTGTTGGGCTCTTCTGTCAGATTCTCATCATCTGGCATCTTTTAAAGTAGCAGTAGGCGAGATTTGTAAAAATAACTTTCTTTTTCATCATATTTTCTCCAAACGGTCACTATAATCTGACAGTAGTGCATGAGACAGATAATCTGAAAAAAAATCATGTGCCTCTGTTACCTCCGGTGTCCTCCGGTGCTCCTAATGGCATCTGCAAGATTTCACAGACCAGAGGAAAACAACCAATCAGAGCTGAGCTGGAGCCTTGCTGTCTCTGAGCAGCTGTCAATCACTCACGACTCAAACCAGGCAGTGCTGATCAAATATGAATCAATATTCTGTTACTGTAATGCCTATTTATCTCCTAAAATGTTTTCAGAAACATCTTGTAGTGTACTGAAATGAGAAAGTTTGTGACACGGCCGCCATGTTGAGATCAGTTGAGGAAATACCAAGCACCGCCCAGCAGCCAGAGCAAGCTAGATTTTTTGAAGTCTGAAAACAGAGCCATGAGGAGGAGCAGAAGTATAGTTTTCTCTCAGAACATTTGAATTACAATATGCTGAAAGGTTGTTATGGAATTTTTGCCCAATGATGCCAAAAACATTCTGCCTGTCATCGCTTTAAGCCTTCAGACTTGAATGTCTCACTGTTACCTGAAGCAGTATGCCCCAACCAACGCAGCAGCCCCTTGCCTTTCTAAATTACAATGTTTCATTTACAAGCACCTTGGACGGAGAGTAACTCAGACACTCTCTTGAAACTGCTTTACGTTAATATGCAACTGAAATACAAAGACAAAGTTAAGTTTGTCAAAATATTAAATGCATCATTGAACATTTTATGTCATTTGTCAGTAAATATAGGTATTTGTATACGATCACACATGAATTTCGTCTTTAAAGGTGCTCACTACGAAATTCAGAACACATCTATTGCCTAGTGATGGCCGATGCCAAACCTCCGTTACGTTACAATACGTTATGTTACGAGACGATATATTGTTACAATTTTACCGATACTGATACTGATCATTTCGTAAATTAAATGTGATTTTTTAAAATCATAGTCCATTCCACCGTCATGGGACACGGGCCAGCTAAATATGTCAGAGCTGTTTTGGCACAGACAAATGATTACTTTTTAGGTAATCAATACCAAATGAGTAGCTTTTGAGTATCGACACCACCGTATCCATCCGCCCGTCCCTTGCCTCCACACAGCTCTCAACATGGCAGCTCACTTGGGGGAGCAGAGGGTGGGCGCTACACTTCCATGACGACGCCGTGGGTCTGGACGGCGTTATCATATTGTCTCTGGCAGCCATGACCTATACTGAAATGTGTCCACGTCCAGTGGGCAATGGGGATGAGCCTGATACTAAAATGGTCACTATAATGGCAACATGTCCGAGGTGTTTCTCTGCCTTTTACCTACTGTTTCAGCTTCAGTCCCCCATGACCCTGACAATGAATAACTCTGAAACCCTTGTCTGCTTTGCAGTGTTGAAGGAAAATGTTGGGTTGTAATGTGTCTTTAAAAAAAAAACACACCAATCACAAGGTTATTGACGATAGTTGTTTCTGTTCAGTACACTATTCAGCTACAGTACACTGGCGAATGAACACCAAGCGGCAACCTCTGGTGCTGAGAAATGAAGCCAACGCCTAAGTACCACAAACTGCAGTTCATCAAATGGCCACTCGAGGCTGGCTCCAAAAGGGAGTCAATCCCCACAGACCCCCATGTTCAAATGCCCGACTTTACAGCAGAAATCAACATGTTTACAGCCTGGTAGAAAACAGGGTTTTGGTCTCTAGCCTATAGCTAATTTCCCGGTTCATGACAACTGTACGGGGGCTGAAATTGTATATAACATGTAAACATACATACATGTATACATAATATGTGATATATTTACTGTAATAAATAATGAAATGACTATGACATGTCATCAGAGATTAAGAAAACATGGTGAATTGAAATACTGGCTGCTCCAACAACAATGCTACAGCCAGTATGTTCTTCTTTGAAATTTCCATTCCGGTCTGGAATGTCTGTTTTTGTTTTGGCCGGTGTGATCCCGTCCACTGACCATTTTGACACCCCGTTGCCACATATTAAACAAATTGGCAATCAAACACAGCGTTCTGCAGCCATGGAAGCAAGCTAACAAACTGGATCAACAGAGATAACGTTAACGTTAGATTCTACCCGACCTGAAAAGCCTCGGCACATCTCTCTGTGGTCCGTGTGCAGCTGGTTATCAAGGCAGAGAGTATTTGAGACACACAGCTGGTGAAGTGATTCTGACTACTGCTGGTGGTCGGAGGCTAACGTGGTCCTGTCTAGAAGGTAACCCTCAAATTGTGAAAATTTTCACTAACTGCAATCAGTCACACCGGAGGAGCGGACGGGCCACGGCTCAAATATTTTGAATTTGGATTGCTGTTACCCATTTAAACGCCATCTGTCAGTGCTACATATTGTTCCTTTAAATGATCTTAAGGCTTAAAGTTAATAATTGAGCTTCACAGAAACCTGTGGGTGAGGTCAAGGAGACTATGTCCATATTTTATACAGGCTATGATGAAAATATGACTCCATACCACTCAATGACCAGTTGCCTAAGTGTTAGCTTCACACCCTGGTATGTTTACAAGAGTGTTCATTTCATTAAAAGCACATGGAGCATAAATAAAACCCTAAACTTCCCCCTTGCCTTGCACTTTTTCATGAAATCCAAGCATTCCTTGGTGGAACTGTAAAAGCTGTGAAAAGATGGACTGTCTGGCTTTGCGCAAGATCTCGAGGTTTGGTCAACTGCTGCCTTCTCAGAATTCTATCAAGAAGCTGTCAGAGGGGAAATACATATATTACTGCACTAAATCACACTACTTTGACCACATAGGGAGTATAACGCACACACACACAGAGGGAGTGACCCAATGTTGTCCACCAGGGAGAATGAGCTAAGGCCCAGCTGTGTGTGTGTGATGATAAAATTGCGATTGCACTGACCTAAGTGAGAGCGTCAAACTGAAATGATGTAACACAGCACATGAGGAGAGCAAGAGATAGACAGAGCCAGGCAACACAAAGTGTGGGAAAGAAGGAAGAGGTGAGGAAAAAGTGATAGAGATAATGAAAACTGAGTTAATGACAAGACTGAGATGCTTGGTGCAACAAAACACAATTCCCAACAGCTGGGGTATAATCAAATCACATTTACTTCATATTGCTGCCAGCTATTTTCCAAAACATTCCACGTTTTTAGAGTTTTTAAAATGTCCTTCCTCCCTTGCAGAAAATCACAAAATGAACTTGCATTTTCTGACTTCCAATCCTTTTTTTTGTTTCTGATGATTGTGTCATTCTAATGCTGTACCTAATTTAGCAGAAAATAATGGCTGCTTACAGTTTAAAAACATAAAAAATGTCAAATGTGAAGGTATGCAATGGAATGAAGTCAGCCTTTAAACACCAGTGTGTAGCATTTAGGGGGATCTATTGGCGAAATGGAATATGATAATAATAGGTATGTTTTCTTCAGCGTATAATCACCTGAAAATATGAATCGGGATTTGGATTTACCTCAGAATGAGCTAAAGATAAATAGGGAGCGGTTCCTCTCCACGCCATGTTGCACCGCCATGTTTCTACAGTAGCCCAGAACGGACAAACCAAACTTTGTTAACTTTTCCTGCTTGGGCCGGAGTCGATAACATTACTCGCTCCTGTCGTTGCCGCTCTCTCTCTCTTGCTTCACCACTCACTTCCCATGTACACACACACTCTACGCACTGGCTCTTCTCCAATGTCCAACGCTACTTTTACAACAACTGGCTCTAGAGAGGGACATTCGCGATTTTGCGTCGGCCACCATAGTTCTCCTACACGCTTTTCACAACCGGAGAGGCTTCAGTTGGTTGCAATCTGCAACCTCACCGCCAGATACCGCAAGATCCTACACACTGCTCCTTTAATGTAAATATGATTTATAGTAAAAGACCTAAAGCATGAATAGTCACTGGTGCAATCCTGGTACAATGTACAAAACCATGTAGATTGGCAACCCAATCTCATAGGAAGTAAATAGCACCAACATTTTAAGGACATTCCGTGTGTCATGTTTATGCATTTTAGATTTTTTGCATGTCATTTAATGCCAGGTCGTTACTGTGAAATGGTCGCGGTTATGTTTAGGCAACAAAACTACGGTGACACCGCAGTAAGGTTTAGGAAACAAAACCACTTAGTTAAGTTTAGGAAAAACATCATGGTTGGGCTTAAAATAACTCTGTGAACTAAGTAAAATATATACGTAAACAACGTAACATAAGTATGGAAAACATAACATAAACGTCACTAACGTAACTTAATTACTTACTTAATAACTCAACAAAACTTTGGATCTCGAACACCGGTCTCCTGGTTGAAAGTCCTGTGTTTGTTGGACCCAACCCCCCACCATAAGCAGTCCCTCTCACTTTTTATTCTACGTCACTAGCTCTGAGCGTAGCATAGTTGCACGGATGTGTTGTTATTGCACGTAAAATGACTTACAAATTACAGTGTTATTCATACACCATTTGGTGAGACCAGGCTGATATTGGAGAATATAGTTAGCATAGGTATAGCAATGACAAAGACTACTGTAAAATAGAATTGGCTATACCAAATTGGGAACAAAGAGGGAAAAAAACAAACATAATAAGTAACAGTGGCAATCAGCACGTCACAAAATATAAAACATGACATGTTTGTAGCATCAGGAAAATTTTCACTATGTACTGTAAAAAGCGCTGAATATTTTTGCTGAATGTGTTTACGAATTGGAAGTGATGTCACTTAAAACATTGTACAGTTTTAAGTGAAAAACCCTCAAATTTTCTTGGGGGAGGACCCCCAAACTCAATATCTCCTAGTATCTTTCATTCACTGTTGAAATTCAGCATGTAATAATGATTGATGATAAGCAAGCACACATATATTTTTATGTAGTATGCTATATATTACCTTTTTAATTTTCCTATCCATTGGCACCAATGTGAAAGGTTCCCTTCAGAAGCAATGTAACTATTGTTACAGCAACAAAAATGGTAAAGTTGGGATGGCTTATTTGTTGTTTCTATGACTTTTTACACTACAGACTGCCTAACTGTGATATGACGTCATAAACGAGCATTGCTTCGTTTCTCAAACTAAAACTAAATCAGTTCCCAAAGTTGAATTTTCTGTGCCAACTCAACTCGTGACCAATTTGTGGGGAGGCAAAACAGGCGGGCAGTAATATGAGGATGTGAAGGAATAGTCACTTAGCTTTGTTGCTGACAATCTGTTCTTATTTTGGAGTTTGTAACTTAGTATTCCATGCCTGTCCAAGAATTGAAATTGCAAAAAAATGTGAGACGTAGAGAGAGTGAGGTAAGATCCAGCAGAGGGAAAACAAGGAAGAAAAAAAATGTTAACCAGTTTGTTATTGTGAGGGATTCTGGTTGTCAAGGCAACAGAGGGGGAAACCCACACAGCTGTTGTCCAGCTAATGTTGCGTTCAAGTCCTATGAGGAAATTGTAGATACTGTTCAAGGATTCACACTAGAAAGTACTGTTCCAGTCTGCTTTCAGGCAGTTCATCTTGCTTGCTTGATTTTCTACAATTTCAGGAATTCTTGGTGTAGATGAGTATTTCTCTCAGCAACATCCACAGAAGCACCTGTTATCCAGCTAATGGACACACTTGAATGAACAAAAACTTCTTGTTGAACTAAGTAGTTGTGGTCATTTTACTCGTATCAATGCAAAATAGATTATTCACTTAATTCAGCTGTGTCATGTGTGATTTAAAAACATATAAAAAGAGCCAAAAATTACAAAACGTGTGTCATGATGTGTCACTTCAGCAATTCCCATATGAAGTGAATGCAGCATAAAAACAGGAGAGAGGTACTGAAGTATGGAGGGCTGGAGGAGGACGGATTGCGGGGTTGGTGTAACGTCTCCTCTGGGTCTGCTGGCTCCTGATTGGCTGGTGGGGGAGGAGGAGGAGGAGAGACCAATGGCAGTATCTTATTGTGCTGTTGAGCGCCAGGCTGGGTTTCATCATGTGAGAGGCCCAGTTCACTCTTTAACACAAAGCAGATGTCCTCAAACTCACTGGTGCCACTAACAATCCCCGAGCAAACCCCTATCCCATCTATCTCGTCCTCCACTCCGTCTGACCTCTCTCCATCACTTGCTACCTTCCCTCCCTCCTTTCTCACTCTTGCACACTTTCCCCCAATACAGTAAAAAAAGGCTCTGCATAAGTCTAGAAAAAGGTTCATTCAGTTTGTATACACTCTGAAGCTCTCTACCGAGCATCGTTTTCAAGCTTACACTTGGGAATTGTGGAAAAGGTTTTCTGGGAAACATCGGACATACTTGAATGAAGAGTTAATACAGGGGGGGGAAACACCACCACTGCATAGAGCCAGGGTTCAATTCCTGATAATGTTAACGTAGGTGGGAATCCAGTGAGGGATAATGTCCTTGTCACTTCACTGAGGACTCTTACTGGTTGGTCATTGTGCCTACATAAAGGATCTGGGTAGCATCAACCCGTTCTAACTCCCAACTATTCAAATACCGCCGTTTGGTAAGTGCTCCTCGGCATTGGAAATCGACGCACGGAGGCACCCTTTAGCAACAGTATGTGACGAACCAGGCTTTCAACTGAATCCAATGTAAACCCACCCGCAGCGTTGTTTAGCGGTCGGAGCATGTGACGTCGTATTAATGGCGTGAAAGTCCGTTCAGGGTGGGAGGGGTGGTGGACGGTGTCAAACAAACAAAAGACTTTCAACCAGGAGACTGCTGTTCGTGTCCCGTGTGAAACTAAAAGTAACGTTGACTTATTTAGTCACGTGACTCATTAGTATCGTCAGCCCCGTGAGTCATTTGAGTCGCTAGTCAGTGAAGTTAACGTCAACCACGACCGTTTCCTTACCCTACCTAAGTGGTTGCGTTGCCTAAACCTAACTTCCTGTGAAAACTGAAGTTTATTTTGAAAGGACACTATGCATGTAACGAGCCTATATAGACACGCCGTCCCTGGTCCGTCCAAAAGTAATGCAAGAGTGGTACCCCGTGCGTCGGTCTCTGATACCGAGGGGCACTGTCCAAGCGGCGGTATTTGACAAGTTGGGAGTGAGAATGAGTTGGTAGCATGGATAGTGTGAACATCAGTGTGTGTCATACACGGTTTATACAGTGTATAGGCAACGAAACTATGGTAACGGCCGCTGTTAGGTTTAAGCAACAAAACCACTTAGTTAGGACTACTTTAAGTCCAGCCATGACTAAATAAAATATGTATCTAAACAAGGTAACATAAGTACGGAAAACACATCATTAACGTAACTTTAAGGCCCAGACACACCAACCCGACATTAAAGAACTAGCGGCAACGAAGGCCGACCGTTGAGTTGCTTCACGCCGTTGCGCTCGAACACACCGCAGAGACTACACCAGCAGGTGGCGGTTAGTCTGTATTCATCATTCAAAAAGAGAAACCGTAAGACTTAGGACGGCGAATATACAAGCCGTTGTGAAAATATCCGTGTATTGGAATGATCAGATGAGATGAGGATGAAAAATGAGAAGAGCCTTCTGTGTTTTTCCTCTTGACTTTACTCGTTGACTTGCTTTCCTCACATCTGTTTCTCTTCTCGTGCACTGATTGATTTAAGCTGAACAGCCAATCAGAGTGATTTCTCTCACCGACGAGCTACCGATTCAACATGCTGAATCGGCCAAAAAGCCTCGTTCACAGGCAGACTACAGTCAGAGGTGCGGGACACACCGCAAAAACTAGGCTGACAGACGCTTACCGACGGCCTCAAACTGTCCGACGGCCGACCGTCGGCTTGGTGTGTCAGGACCTTTAAACTAACTCAACAACACTTCGGGACATGAACACTGGTCTCCTGGTTGAAAGTCCTGTGTTTGTT
Source organism: Adelosebastes latens (assembly GCA_916700685.1). NCBI lineage: Eukaryota > Metazoa > Chordata > Actinopteri > Perciformes > Sebastidae > Adelosebastes > Adelosebastes latens. Next base: position 21,231 of record CAKAKR010057586.1, read on the forward strand.
GGACCCACCATAGCAGCCTCTCTCACTTTTTATTCTAAGTCACTAACTCTGAGGGTAGCATATTCACACAGATGCGTTTGCATTGTAGTCAGTACAGACTACTTGCCGAAGAAATGACACGTCAAAAGCAACAAAGGCGTTGTTTATTGCACGCAAAATAACTTACAAATTACCGTATCATTCATACGGCATTTGGTGAGACCAGGCTGGTCTACAACCTCCCCACACACATGGGCAGTCACCACATGTGGGCTATATGTACAATATGCACAGTCATGAACTTTGGGCTACACAGCCCTCATGGACATGGGCAGATGATGAACTGTACATCACGCACACCCTTGCAGACCCTTGCGGCTGTATGGACATGGAAAGAGTAACTTGAGCTTCAGCAGTGATAAGGACCACAGAGCAGGGAAACTGAACAGAGAAAGGGGAAAGTGGTACATCAAAAAAGAGTCATTCTGATTGGTTGTTGTTCTCATGCCAAACACAGCCTACTTTATTTCCTAAAATCAAAGAACACCTTGTCATATGTTACTGCTCACAAACTGATGACATCTATGTAGCAACATACAGTACAACACGTAACACACGGTGGTATAAGACATGCGTCAATGCCAATATTTTCCATGTGAGCCCGTCCACCAGCATATTGACACGGGTCAACACATCAGGGTGCACCATTGTTCTATTTCCCCATACAAATGCTTGTCAGCTCGACTGAAAAGCAGCAACTTTATGATATTTAACTAAATCATAACATGGCAAACTGCAGCCCAACAGGCAACAACAGCTGTCAGTGTGTCAGTGTGCTGACTTGACTATGACTTGTCCCCAAACTACATGTGATTATTATTATGATTACTATATCCTGACTAGTTCTCCTGTCACTGTGGTGCATCGGGCGTGTGTTTCAAGTGTCAATTGACATGCATCAAACGCTATGTAACACTTATCATTGATAAAACTTTACACAGCAGCAACGTTATTTTCATGCGATCAATTCGCGCATCAATATATTTTTCCGAACCATTGTTTTTGCCACACAGAACGCGAATATTAAGCAGCGAAAAAGTTACATAAATCTTTTTCGGAACAAGGACGTTTTTTTTGGAGCATTCGCAACGCGAATAAAGGCATCAACCAATCACATTGTGCGGAACGATTTTAGTTGCGCCTATATTTATGAAACAACAGCACAGAGGCTCCGTAGTCCAAACCAAGGTGGCAAACTTTATCACTCCTTTCAAACAGCTTGACAAAGGCAGCGCAGACCAGATCCACTCCTTCCGTTCTTACCTTCCACAATAAAAGCTCTAGACATACAATATTCGCAGGCGAGTTTTTCAAATTTCCATGTTGTTTATTCGCCACGCCTTCGGTTTGTAAAGGCCTTAATAATCAAAACTGGAATATTTCTTTTAAAAAACCACCAAAGGATATTCTTTAGCCGGGCTTGAAGAATGTTTTCCAGATCACGTAATCATTCCAAAAATGTTTTTAATATCTTACCCATTTAAACTCAAGCATACACACCCACTGTCATGGGTATGCCTCACGTATTCTCTGTCTCTCTCACACACATTCTGTCCTCTCCCCTCTTGTCAGCGTGTTCTGTTGGTTTTAGATCTTTAGCTTTAGACAGATGCTTTCCCTCTAACATCTAAATATGTTTCAGGCTTTCATGCGACCACAAGCTTTGAGGAGCTTGCTTGTTTATATACACAACAGGCTCATATACAGCAGATGCACACAGAGGGTTCGTGTGTCTAACGGATAAGAAACACCTGTGGCTATACAGGCAAAGTGGTTCTCATAGTATGTTTGGACATGCAGCGCGCGTACACACACACGCACACAAGACAAGCCACTAAAGAGTCTGAAAGTGTCTCATCTTAAGGTTTCATAGGGACAGTGCGTCATCTCGGTATAGAAAGGCCGGGCCTGCCTGCTGTTTTCTTGTAAGCATGCTTTGACTCAGTTCAACCCAATCTAAGTCAAGCTAACCTTAAGAACTCTGAGCGGTTCAGGTAGTAACACACTGAAACATTATAGCAGTACATGGCCCAACACATGGTGCTGATCACAGAGGGATGGATGTGTGTGTATCTTTTTGTGTTCTTGTTTTCCTAGACTTCTACCTAGCTCTGAGGAAAACCGGTAAATCCAACACATTCTCACTTCCAACTTGTTAAATACCGCCACTTGGTCAGCTTCCAGCATCGGAGACCAGCGCCAGGGGACCCCTCTTGTGTTACTTTTAGACGGACCAGGGACGGCGTGTCAAGATACGCTCGTTACATGCATAATATCTTTTCAAAATAAACTTTTGTTTTCACAGGAAGTTAGGTTTAGGCAACACAACCACTTAACCACTTAAGTGCTGTACAAAAGTAAAACAAAATTATTTATATTCTATTGTCATATTGTACTGAAATGGCCTGTGTTCAATCAATCAATCAATCAATCAATAAATCAATCAATCAATCAATCAACATTTATTTGTATAGCCCTTTACAACAACCAAAAGGTACCAAAAGTGTTTTAGATTAACTTCAAGACATAGCAGGAATAAAACATAACATATAAAATCGGAAAAGGTACATAAAAAGCACAGGGAAAATGTAACAGCGCTACTAGGTATTAAAAGCCAATTTAAATAAAAAAGTCTTGAGCTTAGATTGAAAAAGTCCTATGTCAGTGATAGTGCGTATATCAGGGTGTAACTTGTTCCATAGTTTAGGAGCAGCGACAGCAAAAGCACGATCACCCCACAGCTTATACCTCGACCTCGGGACTACTAAAACAAGTTGACCAGATGACCGCAAAGCCTCGTTTTGCTCACGGAGAGTTAAAATCTCGGACAAATAAGGCGGGGCGAGGCCGTTAATGGCTTTAAAACCAAACATCAAGAGCTTAATAACGATTCTAAAGCGAATTGGAAGCCAAAGGAATGAGTAAAGTACGGGGGGGGTAATGTGTTCACGTCTGGAAGTGTTAGTTAAAAAGCGAGCAGCAGCATTTTGCACAAGTTGGAGGCGCGCGAGGGAACACTGGTTGAGACCAACATACGGTGCATTACAATAATCAAGTCTCGAGCTAATAAAGGTGTGAACTGCCTTCTCAAGATGGTGCTGATTGATGAAGAGCTTTACTTCAGCACGAAGACGAAGCTGGAAAAAGCTCATTTGAACAACAGAGTCAATCTGTTTATCAAATTTCAAACAGCTGTCAAATGTCACCCCCAGATTTTTTTACAGTTGGTTTGAAATAAGAAGCCAGAGCACCAAAGCTTGAGACTGCAACATAAGTCATGCACGAAGTACCAAACATAATGCCTTCAGTTTTGAATGAATTTTGAGTTTTTGTGTTGAACAATAAAACATAAATATAATAAGCGTTTTCAGTCCAAAATAGCGGCAGCGGCTGTTTCGTCTCTTTGCTTCTGTACTCTTTGGTTAGGGACAATACATAGGCATCGTTACACTTAATTAAAGTGCAACCGATGCAGCGTATATAGGACTTCTAGCCATAGCTAATTTGCAGACCTTGTCCCTGGTTAGGCTTTTAAGAAAAAGAAAATAGATAAAAAAAATACAGAATAGCACATAATACATAAAATCACATAATACAACATCGTACATTACAATCAATTTAAATATGTATGTTCCCAATCAATAATCAGCGATCCCAGGTTTGGTTTAGTTTCAGTGTTTCACCTTTTCATTAAACGTTTTCAGGTCAGGTTGTATTTTTATTTCCGTTGGGAGGGCGTTCCAGAAATGTTTCCTTTTACTGAAGAAGACGACTGACCTAAGGTAGTTTTGCGCTGTGCCACTCTGCAGTTACCATTCATTGACCCATAGTGGCTATTCATTGATCCCCTAGTGGCTATTATCTATTGGTATTCATTTTGGTGACATATGGACAAAGTACAGCTGGTGCGAGATTATTCACACATTTAAAAATCAATTTGATAAAAGAAAACTTGTGCAAAACTGAGCAGCTTATACTTTTTCAGTATTATACAGTGGTGCCATTTCATTTGTTTTCGATCCATTATTATCAGTGCTTGTTTCTATAGCGATGCAGCAGGTTTGACAGTTGACTGTGAAGTCTGGCTCCATACAGTAACACAATAAGACAAGTGTGAAAATATCATGGCATGCATAAACAGTTGAGCTGCTTTAAGGTGTATGTATTGTCGTATCATTGTGTCTTTACCTGGCAATGTCTTCATGTTCCCTGATCTCAGCAGTTACCGTAATGAGCACACTGATATAACTGATCATATTATCACCTGTCATATTGTATAACCACTTGGTCCCAAGCAGGAAAACTCATTCTTAGGCCCAAGCACAGTTTATACAAAAGAACTCTCAAAATATTGGACAAAAAGCCTACAACGCATCATCACTAACCCAGAAGCCCTTTCCATTGAGTATTTGATCTCTTTGTTGTAAGATGCAATGTTTTTAGTTTTTAGTTTTGTATGATGCAATATTTATTCTCTGTATCCCTGTCTGAATTTGCCATAACTCTTTTATGGATTTTCCTGCCCAGGGACTGCTGATAAAATGTAGCTATCCAGCTAACTCAGGGACAGTCAATGACTGTCCATTGTCCCTGTTAAATAAACAAATGAATAAATAAATAAAATAGAAATTATGGACAAAGCTACCAAAATAAGACTCTGCTGTAATAAACCAGAGATTTTCTTTGAGATGAACGCCAGGTGAGATTACTTTCAATGATAACCCTCACAAGTGCAGTAATAAATAGTTTCTGCATTTGTTTCCCTCAACTGTGTTCCAGTTCCAAATAACTCCAAATAACTCTGTCTCTCTCTCTCTCTCTCTCTCTCTCTTTATATCTCTCTCTCAGTACCAGTTTGTACCACAACTCCAGTTCTCAGTGATTTTGTTATGTAACTCTCTCTACAGCTGTTGCTCAGTCCACCTCAGCAAACTTAACTGGCATGGCACAGGGTGCATTTCCAAACAGTGTGTGTGTGTGTGACCTATTAGTGAAATACTTAACTTCAGTGTGCATAGACAAACACATGTATATGGTATAGCCTAATTATGCCACTAGGGAATACAGCCTAAAGACAAGAGTACATGAGACGCCACTTTATGAGAATAAGTAGGTAGTTAATACGAGTTGTGACGTTTTTCCCACCGTAAATTCTTATTATAAAGTTCATTTCTCTGTCACTTTGCTCTAAATTAGGCCAATTGATTAAAATATCTAATCGCGATTAATCACACATTTTGTATCTGTTCAAAATGTACCTTAAAGGGAGATTTGTCAAGTATGTAATCCTCTTATCAACATGGGAGTGGACAAATATGCTGCTTTATGCAAATGTATGTATATGATTATTATTATAAATCAATGAACAACACAACACAATGACAGATATTGTCCAGAAACCCTCACAGGTACTGCATTTAGCATAAAACAATATGCTCAAATCATAACATGGCAAACTGCAGCCCAACAGGCAACAACAGCTGTCAGTGTGTCAGTGTGCTGACTTGACTATGACTTGCCCCAAACTGCATGTGATTATCATAAAGTGGGCATGTCTGTAAAGGGGAGACTCGTGGGTACCCATAGAACCCATTTATATTCACATATCTGGAGGTCAGAGGTCAAGGGACCCCTTTGAAAATGGCCATGGCAGTTTTTCCTCACCAAAATTTAGCGCAAGTTGGGAGCGTTATTTATCCTCCTTCATGACCAGCTAGTATGACATGGTTGGTACCGATGGATTCCTCAGATTTTTGTAGTTTCATATGATACCCGTATCTTCACTCTAGCTCTAAGCTCGCGACATCCCAAAACTCGCAAGTTGCGTTAATGCGTTAAAGAAATTAGTGGTGTTAAAATAAATTTGCGTTAACTTTAACAGCCCTAATTTAAATACATTAAAAGAACATTTAATTTACCACTATAGGAGTATGCATTTGCAAAAGAGTTGAATACTATTATTTGTTTTACCTTTATTTATTCAGGGGAGATTCACTGAGAGCAATACTGATCATATTCACACAGTTACACATTCACATGTGGAAGGTGCCCAGTACAACCACAGTCTGATTTGCTGCAACTCACTCGTGGTAATGAGGGAGGATTGAACCGGCGACCTTCCAGCCACAAGCTCGCTTCTCTAACCTTTAGGCCACCACTGCCCTAACATGAGCATTAAAGTGGCAGTAGGCAGTATATTTTTGGCATCATTGGGCAGAGATTCTATAATAATATTGTAAATCAAGTGTTCTGAGAGAAAACTAGACTTCTGCACCTCCTCATGGCTCTGTTTTCAGGCTTTAGAACATCTAGCCCGGGTCACAAACTTTCTCATTTTACTGCTAAACAGTGCACTACAAGATGTTTCTGAAAACATCTGAGGAGAGAAATAGGCACATTTACAACAGTAACAACAATATTGATTCATATTTGATCAGCGTTGCCTAGTTTGAACGTTTGATCGGACATCGTGAGTGATTGATATAAATAATCAGGCACCTGAGGCAAAACAATGTGCACTGCTGACACACTACATTAATCAACATGCTTTCCTGCTAGTATAAACCTGTCCTGTAAATTCATATACCTCATATCATATAAGTTAATAAGTGATCAGCACTTCTCTGAGAACAGAACACAATAGATTAGTAGTTGAAAATGATATGATGACTGAGGTTATAGTTCAACACTACATCACAGTATCATAAAAGCTGCAGTAGTGAAATATAGCATGGTTATAGGGGCCTGCAGGGTCCACATGCTGGATGTCAATGTGCTCACAGCTGCAGGGAGGCACCGTGCAGCATTGTGATACAGCCTGAGGTTTTCTGGGTTTTGCTGGTGAGAGGTTTGGTCGGCCTGAGCATTAACACAACACATCCAGAAAAACAGATGACACATGTAAAGCACATTCTTCCTGGTATAGGCACAGCTAGTATGCATGCACGACTGAGTGTAGTGCAGCGCGGAGGATGTGGTTTTACTCACTCTGTGTAGAGGAAAACACCTCTGTTGTTTGTTATTCACCTTTTTGAGTTTGAACGAAAACAGCAGTTGGTTTCAGGGCTGTCGGCTTGGTTTGCATCTGCCGTGAAGGTGATAAGTCATTGCTTTGCAAAAGAAAAAAAGGAGACAATCCAGTGATTTAAATAAATAATGGAACACAACTCTGCTGCCAAATCTGACATCTGTCTAAGTCTGGAACGTACTGTGCTCCTAGTGTGTTAGAATACATGTGTTGATTTATTTAAGATGACTTGAATAGAGGTTAGTTCCATCTTTACTACAGACACAGGGCAGGGATACAATCTACATGAAGCAAGCAGGGGTCCTTATTGTGAGCAGTGACAGGTTACTCATCTCTGCAATTACTCACATTTGTCAGTTAGAAAACAGTTACTAAAATGTAGAAAAATCCACACAATCAGTTATGAAACAAATCACAGCCACCCGAAAGCGACGTGGGAGTGACACGTTCCTCTCAAAATCCGTTTGAATCAATACCGTATCAACTCATCTAGATACAAATCACCGTTTCGCTTGTAAATGTGCGTCACACTGTAACGTTTGGGTGGGTGTGTTGGGACGGGGACTGTGTCTAACTGATGTGTCTGCAGAGGAATGTACAGTGTTTACATGGCAGCCGACTAATCAGATGATGATAGGCGGAGATGAGTCCAATTTGTTATCATCTTTTCTTATTTCCTCCTTCAATCTTGTCTGATTCCACCTGTTTGGGAACATGATTGTTGACTGCAGGTCTGTCCTAAAGTGTTAACAGATGATGAAGAGCAAGAACAGACTAATGTAATGGATAGATTGTGTTTATATTCTACCACCATCTGTTTACAATGTAGATTTGCACAACTGCACACATTATCTACATCTGCTCTTCTATCTGCATACCTGATCATGAGAATCTCCGGCAATACAGTTTTCATTTTCTGTCACCGCATATGCATGCATAGTGATCCTTTGAAAAAGTTACTTAGTACTTGACTTTCAGGGCTGTCAAATTCTCTTATTTTCTTACTACCCATGAGGCTTTGATCCTGAATTTAAAGGACAATTCCAGTGTATTACAACTTGAATCTCTCTGTAGTTTTATCCATCATTTCTATTAGTAATAATAACGTTGTACTCGCCAAATTTCAAATCAGCGGAGATCTGGGGACGTGGTGACATCACTAAAAATAAGTCAAACAGTACAAGAATCGCGAGCAGTCGGATGGTCAGTCAGGCTGGAAACAAACCAACAGGTTAGATTAATTTATTTAGAAGAGAAAACGAAGGTAAACAGTAAATTACTACCCAAGCTGTCCGTTGTAAATATCCATCACAGCAGCACAGCACACAGCTTTGACCTACAGTGCAGAGCGTAGTGTAGTTGACCCTCATGTTTCCTGCTTCATGAGCGATTATTACCTTCATTTCAGGTGCACTCACTTTCAGTTTGACCTCCATGTAAAGTGGTGCATATGATTGGTTCCCAGCTGGACGAGCCTTGGGCCATGGGTGCTGGAAGTAGGGGGGGCCAAGGGGCCATTTGGGGGCCAACTGGTGGGCTGACCCTCACCGGGGCGCCGCGACCGAGGTCTGCTTGGAAAGGCCCGACCGTGACTTTTACAGCACCTGTTGCCCGGACCACGCCGCTGCCCCGGGACCGTTGAGCTCTCGCTGCACAGTGCGCCCTCTCTCCCTGCGAGGAGGGTCGAGATTCCCGCCACGAACTGTCCTCAGTGGCACCAGGTCTCTCAAAGTGCCCCAGATTGATGCATTTAACTTTAAAAAATGTTTTAATTTTCTCCCAGGGGTGCATGACCCCGGACCCATCTAGAGGGTCCGGTGTCCCCCACCACAGTCTCTCAAAATCCAGTGGAAGACACTGTATTATCCTACGTCATCCAAAGCTCCCCCCCCTTCCCCCCCCACTTCAAAACTCATTCCGGCGCCGCTGCCTCGGGGTCCACATTTCACACATCCCATCCACATGTAGGCTAGCTTAACATCTATTCAATTTAATTTCCCCTTATTCATTCTCTCCATCAGTTCCTCTCTCTGAGGCTTATAGCCAATGAATAGCACTGAATAAACTAGAATTGCAACTAACTCAGGCTTCTAGAAGCTTCTTTACCGTATAGCGTGTAAAACGGTCTGAGAAGAAAAGGTCAATGAAACAGATACTTTGCTGAAAAGAATACAGAGAAGAAAAGTTGTTTTCAAGCCAGGCCAGTGCCTCACTCAACCCCCCAGGAAGAGCGCCGGTCGTTGATCCCAACTTTCGTAGTGGCCAAACGGCGGTACTACAACTTCCGTGTCCGTCACGTGATGCCATTGGGCCCAAAAAGACTTTTCCCCATAGACTTACATTGAGAAAGAGACGTCTGTAACTCAGCGGATCATTTTTTTTTAGGTGAATAATCTTCCCGGACCTAAAAGTTGTAAAATGAACTAATAGCTGAATTCAGAGTTATTTCCCTTCCTCCGTTCATGTGAATGAGACCCAGACCGAGGCTGGAGCGCAAGCCGTGACGACGACGTGACGCTGGGACCCGTGGCCGAGTCATGTGACCGGTACTTTTCCAGTCGGAAGTCGAGCCATTTTGGCTTCATGCGCCACTGAGCAACTCTCATAGGAATAAACGGGGCCCCGCCTCCAACGCTGGATCCAGTTCTCTTTATACATCCATGACCTCACTGCATTCAGTATACAGAGATGGTCCACATAAAAATGGCTGCTGCTCTGACCGACCTGCTACGTTGATTTGAATGGCAATGTCTGTTCTACTCCTATTCTATTTCTATGGGTCGACTGCATTTAGAGACTCTAAATGTCCTGTAGGTGTGAATGTGAGTGTGAATGGTATGTGTCAGCCCTGTGATAGGCTGGCGACCTGTCCGGGGTGTACACCGCCTTCACCCAATGTCAGCTGGGATCCGCCCCCTCCCCCCCCGCGACCATGAATAGGATAAGCGGTCACAGATAATGGATGGATGGCATTTTGATTTGGGTCGAACTATCCTCGGGTCTATTCGAGTCGGGTCTGACTGTGCTCGGGTCCCTGCCGGATCAGGCCTCTCTTTTTTTATGCACATTGGGTTTGGGTTTTCCGCGGGTACCTGGACCTGTGAAGACCTCTATACTGTGAGCTCTTAAATACACAAGCTGCAACTTTAATACATCTAACTAGTCAACTGAAGTAATCAATAACCCAGGACAAACACACACACACACACACACACGCACGCCATGCTGTCATGGATATGATATCAAGACTGCAACAATGGAATCATGACCTCAGTGATAGTAACACTAAGGCGGAGAGATTGTGACTCTGCCTCTTTCTGTCATTTTCTCCCTCTGTCTCAAACCACTGTCATGTCACTATGAAAGTTTCGTTTGTCTGTGTGTGTGCGTGCGTGCATGTGTGTGTGTGTGTG
>CAKAKR010057587.1:7977-33562 GCA_916700685.1 Adelosebastes latens
AGAGGTTGGGGTGTATGGGTGGGTCAAAATACACAAAAAAAACAGAGAACTTTCGCCCAGGAGACCGGTGTGTGTGAAACCACAAGTCAAAGTTGATTTATTTGCCACTTAACTTCCATACTTAAGTTACAGCACTTCCAGAGTTATTCTAACCTGAACAACGATCTTTTCCTAAACCTAACTAAGTAGTTTGTTGCCTAAGCCTAACCAAGTCGATCTATTCCTAAACCTAACTAAGTAGTTTTATTTTTTATTTTTTTAAGACTGGAGCGTAAATTAACGCGTGTCACGTATTGTTGAAAATTGTGCTGGGCGCCCCGAAAAAAAAAGGGAAATTTGTGTCTGCGTACCTCAAACAGATTCAATTTCGTGACTATTTCGCGAACTGCCGTGAGACTGTGTTGCAAATATAAACAGACCTTATACCCTATATGGTGTCTCAAGAGAGGTGGGTATCTTTTTAGAGGTTAAGGGATCTGTGTCCAGGGACCCATCATTTCATAACCAAGATTTACTTGTTATTTTAGAGAAGCAGCTGTATGTTGCTCACTCGTCCAGGTTTCTCCCACTCCTGGATGAGACAATCCTGAATGGCGCCAAGCCAGTAAGTGGTTAGCCGAGCTTTGCATCAAGCTCGGCTAGGAGCTAGCCTGGCTCTGTCTCAAGTGAAAAAAACACCTACCAACACCTCTAAAGCTCACTAATTAACATGTTGTATCTCGTCCGTTTAACCTGTACACAAACTTAAATATATATAAACAACAATTTGTAGTTTTATGAGGAGTTGGGAGTATTGGAACTATTCTTGCCGAACAACAGTCAGGTGCGCAGCTTCCTGAAGTCTTGATGTCACAGTGAGGTTGCCAGGTTTGATACCATTGTGTCTTTAGAGAGACCAAAACCTGTGCTCACAGACTATCTGGCAACCTGTGCTCTTCAGTACCAGTTTTACTATGATTATGCTTACTCCAACTCTGAGTCTAGACAGTCACCATATACTGCATAATGTCCCTACATCTCTAATCCAATGCAAGACACACAGGTTTCAATACAGGTTTGAACTTTCACAATTAGACTCCATGTGGAAGTTAACCTTTGCAGCCGTGTTGATGTTACTTGTTGTTGAACCCTGCAATGTATTAGCAGTCAATAGTTGTATTGAGTCAAATGAAGACCGCAACTCTGCAGGTTCAATCGATTGAGAGATGCGTGCTTTCGGACCGAGGGATGGACGGACGATTGATCGAGAGCAATTTCATCATCTAGATTTCCACTGTGTCTCCCTCCCTCCCCCCCCCGCATGTCTGATTCTCTCACTCTCTGACACACCAGCCATCCCTCAGTTTTCACTGAAGTCAATAAAAACATATCTTCAGTATCCAGCGCACCAGGTACAACAGTTATTGTGCACCCAGTTCTGAGGCTGTACGGTAAAATAAAATGCTTTATTTATGGGTGCATTATTCCCTAACAAATTTCTTATGATTTCTTGAAGGTCCCCTGGAAAGAACTATTGGTACTTTTGGTACTAATCACAGGGAAAAGAGAGCCAAAGTCACAACACTGTTATTTCATCTGGTTCAAAAACAGCTGTTGATTTCCAGAGAAATTTCATCTAAAACTTCTCCATTTACACACAGGGTGAAAAGCTGTCTTTCATTTTGAGAGGCGAGTTGTGATAATTGTTGGAATAAAACTGCACATTTTCAGGCAGTCTCTTGTGGAATGCATTCATGGTGTTGCACTTGGCTGATTACATGAAACGGGACGAAAATAGTTGTGTAGCCTGAAGAATAAAAAAGAGAGCTGAGAGAGAAGCTGCTTACTTTCTCACCTCCACCTCCCTCTGTCGGATGTAGCTACTATAGGTTACCATGTTCATCATCTTAGTTTAGTGTGTTACCATGCAGAATATCCTCATACAACAGTTTGTATGATATTTTACGGAAAGTTATTTTGTTATTTTTCGTGCGTTTTCCTACGAATGTCCAGCAACACAAGTGATCAGTGCGCCTGTACAAGCCCCTGCAGCTATAGGCAACAAAACTATTGGTATAGGTTTAGATTGTGGTTTGGGTTAAAATAACTACAGAAGTGGACTTATCATGAAAAATTAACTTTTTCAGTGTTTGTGTACATACATCTCGGTATCTGGAGTTCCTTCCAACCCAAAACTGTGAAATAAGACGACCCTGTCCGTTTTTTGTGGGCTGACTAGATCAGAAAACATGTGATTCAACAAGCCATTCAGATTTGGCTCCCCTTCCTATGTCACATGCAGGCTCATTAGAATATACCGCCCCCCACCTCGTGATGTTTTCCATCAAGGTCAAGGAAAAGTGGTTAGGAAAAGACATTAGGATGTAAATGTTTTGACTATTTGACCGCAGCCAGAGATTCTGGCTTCACTCTCAGCTTCTTTTCCATACAGAAGTGACTAACACCGGACAATACAGCATGATGTTTCCACTGACTTCCATACTGTTTAGCGTCACTCAAACCGACCACAGTTGGGGGCCACTTTGCCTGCACATCAGTCAGGAGTGGAAATAAAGTGCAATCTATTAGCCAATAACAGAGCTCTCATTTTCAACTTGGAGGAAATCCACCTCCTGCCTTGATTTCATTGAAACCGAACTGAACCCTGGCCTGTAATACGCCCCGACACACACACACACACACACACACACAGACTCAAACCAACACTGAAGTATCTAATTTTGTTGGGAGGATGATTGACAGACTCCATCATCAGCATGATAGGCCCCTGACAGCATGTCAGACACAGCTGAAATGACCCGCCCTGGGTAAATGATAATATGCTAATAATACCCTTCCAAAATAAGAGACAATTTAAGGGACAAAATGGAGCAACAGAGACAAGAAGACTGTCACAGCAGCTGTGTTTCCAACCAACCACATTTTTAGAGAGCTTTGGAAATGTCACAAGAACAGGATGTTTTTTCTCTAGCTGGGTTGAAATAATTACTAAGTAAGTAAGTAAAGGTTATGTAAGAAGTTTCACAGACATATATCACAAAGTGTTTCACAAGATCATTATGCAACAAGAGCAGGGAGGCTTATTACAGTCCTGCGACAGCCACAGATACCGTATTTTTTCTTTTTTTTCTTTTTTGGCAGAACATTTGAATTATTGATTGCTGTCGGGATGTAAAGAGAATTTCCACAACAACAAATGTTTTTGAAGATTACCAATCCTAGCTTTAAACAAAGACGGAGAAAGACACAAATAGTAAAGCCACTCACTCATAAAGCACATAAAACATTAAACAAAGAATAAAAATGAAAGGTAATATATCCATACCCATAAAATAATCATAAAAGCATAAAACAAATGGGTGAAATAAAATCCAACACAGAAGAACACCATAGATAAAACACTAGCACCTGTAGGGAAATTAGCAGCAACATCAAACGACCCACTAGATAAAGTGCTTCGAGTGCATTAAAAACATCTGCCCTATTGCACTGTTATTATTTATAGTGCACATCTCTCTCTCTCTCTCTCTCTAGTCTCACCCTAACCGGTTGCCTGGTTCGGCTTGAGGTTTCTTGCCGTTAAAGGACAGTTTTTCTTTCCCTCCGTCGTACCAAGTGCTTGCTCATGGGACTCTGTAAATTAAAGAGTACAGTATTTAAATCAAATTGACTTTTAAAGCCCCCCTCCAGTCAGTGTTACTTCCTGTTTTTTGGTTAACGTTCTTTCTCAAACAGAGAATGTGGTTAATAGTCAGACGTCATTCATTACCATGGCAACCAGATTGCATTGTTTTTCAACCAAGTTTAGATGAAACCAGTTTAGATGAATTTACTTTATTAGCGCAACATACCGACTCTCTCTCACTCCCTCTCTTCTTTAACCTAAAACTTCTTTAAACTAAAAATAAAATGAAAACAACAAGTTGGGCTAGCTAACTACACCTAACTAGCTGCTGCTCAGATGCAAACGGGCATGAGTGCGCCTGTGCAAGCTTGGAGGATGATGTACGATCTGCAGCTTATAGTCATACGTCATATTCCCATTTTACCAACAAACTTTAACTTTTTACCAACAACCTTTAACTTTAAGCTAAACTTTAAGTGCAAAATTAAGTTATTTGCCAAAGAAATTGGCAAATAGTGTGGCAAATCAACTTTCTCAGGAAATAATTCAAATAAATATTAAATATCATAGAAATGTCAAAATACACTGGAGGGGGGGCTTTAACTGTCAAGTGGCCTGCAGTGCTAAGAATGTTTGTAGTGTTAAGGAGGCGGATAGCTTCAGGATATGTGCTGTTCTGGTCTCAAAAGAAGGAGATTAAAAAGATTGTAGCCGGGGGACAGGGGTCCTTTAAAACTGCTGACAGGAAGAGACTTCACAGACTGGTTAAGAAGGCCAACTCTGTCCTGGGATGCTCTAAGTGGTAACTAAGTGGTTGTGTTCCCTAAACCTAACTTCCTGTGAAAACTGAAGTTTATTTTGAAAGGACACATGTAACGAGCGTATATTGACCCGCCGTCCCCGGTCCGTCCAAAAGTAACACAAGAGGGGTACCCTGTGCGTCAGTCTCCGATGCCAAGGGACACTGATTTGACGGGTTGGGAGTGAGAATGTGTTGGTTTTGAATAAAAGTACAATATCAGTGTGATATATGAATCTCAATCTACCCAAATTATTATAGAGAGGAAGACATGTATTTATTCTGTATGGGGTGACACACATAAGGACAAAGAGGACAGAAAATGAGAAAGTGAAGAGCAAGTGAGGACAACAGCCAAAGGAGTGAGAAACCAAGAGGCAAGGAGAGGAAAGAAGAGATAAGAGAAGGAGGAATAGAGGAGAGAAAACCAGAGAAACATAGACTTAGAAATGGGGGGGGGGGGAGAAAGACCCAAGAAAAGGGGACGAGAGAGAGAGAGGAAGAGAGAGTTGTGTTTTATCACCCTAGAGGCAGCAGCTTCCCTCAGATAAGAGACAGAACACAAGCAGCAACTGGTAATTGTTTTGCGCGAGCGAGTCCCAAAGGCTTGATGGCAAGAAATCGGCATAAAAAAAGATAAAAAGTTACTGTGAATGGCTGAGCCACTCAGCCTGTTTATTTGTGTGATAGCACGAGTGAGAAAGTAACAGAGATTGAGGGGGGAGACAGAAAATAGCAATCATGCCCAGGGCTGAACATATGGAGGCCATATTACTCACAGTCCAGGCAGTCAAATGACAGGGGCTTCGCTTCAAATGTGCTCCAGTTGCAGAGGCTCAGACATGCCCACGGAGCCTGAAGAACGTACGGCCATCTGAAAAAGAGGCTGATATCAATGATCTTATGTCACTATATCTTTAATGTAAAGTAGATCTCTGCAGTCCATCCATAACAGCTGTTGAGATGGCCTTGAGCAATAAAGTTTCATTCCATCTGCAGACAACAATAAGACGTTTTTTTTTTTGTTTTGTGCAGTTTTACTTAAAGCAGCAGTAGGCGAGATTGGAGCAAATATGATCAAATATAAATCGGACACTATATCCTGATAGTAGTGCATGAGACAGGTAATCTGAAAAAAAAACGTGTGCCTCTGTGTCCTCCGGTGCTCCTAACGGCATCTGCAAGATGGAAAACAAGGAAAACAAGCAGTCAGAGCTGAATTGGAGTCTGCCGTCCAGCTACCATCTATGAGCAGCTGTCAATCACTCGCAAACTCCGATCAAACGGTCAAACTAGGCAGCGCTGATCAAATATGAATCAATGTTCTGTTACGTTAATGCCTATTTCTCTCCTCAGATGTTTTCAGAATCATCTTGTAGTGTACTGTTTAGCTGTAAAATTTGAAAGTTTGTGACCCGGCAGCCATGTTGAGATCTGTCGAGGAAATGCCAAGCACCGCCCACCAGCCGGAGCACAGCCAATAGGAACGCTCAATAGGAACGCTCTTTCTCTGAAATGACCTGTGATTGGTCAAAGTCTCCCGTCACGGGCTAGGTTTTCTAAAGCCTGAAAACAGAGCCATGATGAGGTGCAGAACTCTAGTTATCTCTCAGAACACTTGAATTACAATATGCTGAAAGGTTATTATGGAATGTTTGCCCAATGATGCCAAAAATATTCTGCCTACTGAAGCTTTAATAATGGGAAACATACACATAGGCTATGTCAGTCTATGTACTGTGTGTGGGTGTGTGTTTCATGACTGTAGCTTGTGTTTGGACATGAGCAACCTTGACAAAACAGGTCAGATTCCTTGAATAGGTGTTATTGCTTGGAGCTGTGATGTGAGCATGTTAGCTCACATGTACTTTATACCCCACTGCCACAACACCTTCTGCCTTAGTAGCTCCACATCCATTTTATTACACACACACACACACACACACACGTGTTAGAGTCAGAATAAAACAGAGAAATGCTATTCTTCAGTAGTCAATTCTCTTCTCTTTCGGCGGTGTGTTATTGGATTCCTGCAACCACACCATCATCACCAGCATTCACATGTAATGATGGCTCTCCACACTTGTAATTTTGAACAGAAACATTTGAAAAGAGGGGAATCTCCAGCTCCTCCTCCTCCTCCTCTTCTCCCTTCATCAATATGCCTGTACCGTAGTCACCATAGATCTATTATAAATTGATCACCTGCCAACTGGGCCAGCTTGTTGACATTTTAACAATCACCTATGAGCAGTAAAAGAGTCGGGACAGAAGAGAGAGAATGTCAGTCAACGGATGCTTTATTCGAGGACCTCTACAGCAGCATAAGGGTTAGTTCAATGGATGACCAATGGAAGCATTAAGCAGAATTACATAAGTAGTCTGCAGTGTGTAGGTGACCAGTTGGTGTATTACTTTACATTAATACATTTTAAGGCCCCAATTTTAGGCTGTCAGTATACATAAATTCACTTTTGGTCCAATTGCCAGAAAAATCAAAATGACCGATGGTGAAGATGAGTTCTTGCTTTTATAAATAATAATATATCGTCTGTTGTGTATTATATCCATATAAAACTCTCCTGGTGAAAGCCTCCTAAAAATATGAGTAAATTTCTTTTTTCTGACACTTACGAGCAACTCTACTTCTTCGTCCTCTCATGTTGGACTGAGGGCAGACTGGACGCTACACTGACTCACCATCACCTCTCCAGGTACAAGTGGTATTACAAGACAGGACGGACCGGGGCTAGCTGTTTAGCATGCTCATTTCAGTAGGTATCTCTGCAACACAATACATAGACGTCAACACTGTAACCTCTTCACATTCTGTTAATTAGTTCAATTTTGAACGTTTTAAACTAAAATTCTGGCCAGATCTTACACATTGCACGTTTAAACACCAAAGAAACCCTACAAAACTGTCATTTTCAGTACATCAAACCGACAGAATACACAACTTCGGGTTTATATATTTGAGCTTGTGTGTGTTTCTGTGTAAATTCTGTCCTTGCAAAAGCAATACTGGATTAAGAGACAAATATGTTCAAAGCCTTATAGAGCACAAAGCTTTAGACTAATACCTGATGACACACACAGACACAGAATTTCTTTCATATCCAAGCTGCTCTTCCATCCCTGTCAGTCTGACACTGCAGCGTTCCACATGGCGGAGCCGAGTACAGCCCACATCTCTACAAATGTACCATTCACTTTAAACACACTGGCTGTCTAAGCTCTCAATCATTTAGATCCCTGCAGTATGTAAAACCACAGCTCTGCACTGTGTAGTGAAGATGTCTTCTGTCTGGCTTCATGCAACACACTGCTTGACTTTCACTCACACGTACACTCAACTGGCTGGGTAAAGGACCATACTATTTACGGAAGTTGTGTTACTTAAGTACGGAAGTTACGTGACAAATAAGTCAAGTGAGTTAAAATAAGTACGCAAGTGGCAATACTTAAAGGAACATTTGTTAAAGTAGCTGAAATAAAGTCATTAAAAAAATAAATGAAATGCAAAAATTAAAAGTTCAACTTCTTTGAATTTAGTTAACAAGAAAAAAACGTAAAGTTCCAAGCTAAAAAACAACACTGGGCCGCTAGTGGACGATGAGTAGTTTGGACCGAAGATGAAACTACTGCACTTCTCCAGATATGGAACCAAGAACACATCAAACGGCAACTGTCTACAACGCGCCAACACACTGAGGTTTTACTCCAATTTTCAGTTCATATGAAAGCGAGGAGCTTCATTAGCACCGCACTGCAGTCTACTACGTCAAAAGCACTTTACCACACGTGATAAAATGAGAAAAAGCGAGGAATCTGCTGACATAAAAGACACATGCTCCTTTTACGACGAACTGGACAGTATTCTGTGTGGAAGCGCCTGTGCCAGCCCTAAAAATGTCATCGAAGGGGGAAATTATTGACCAGCAGAGAGATGAAGGTAGGAACTATAGTGTGAACAGAGAGAAGACTGAGGCCCCGTCAGAGCTGAAGTGGACCAGAAACAGAACTGAGTCCTCTTTCAAATGAACTGACAATGTTAATGCAAAAAGAACCGAGTCCCTTCTCTGTTCGTCCACTTTTCGGTCCACTTTAAGAGGACTGAGTTTGGTTCATTCACCCTAAAACTGAACCTTCTACAGCCTCTGAAAGACAGTAAAGTCGATCTAGCGGGTCTCAGGGGGTTAAGAGACTTGGGATGCACCAATTATCTCAGTGAATGTTCAAACATGACCTCATCACATCACTGCTATAGAGTGGTGCAGGGATGACGTATTTTTGTAGGTCAACCTGGAAGGGTTCCCTCGACAAAAAGCCAATGGGATTTTGTCCGTTGGATTTTGGATTATTGCAGAAAATAAGCTCCGTGGCAAACAAACATTTATGATACTTACATGTTTGTTCAGCAAGATCAACTTCACAAATGAACACCACTTTTATGATTTTTGAAGTGTGAATGATTTTCCAAAATTGGATGCCGTCCTGAATTGAATAATTTACTTGATGAGGTTGAATTCTGATTATAAAACTAACTGTGTATGATAGCTGAAGCTGAGTGCCATCACTCTCCTTCACCTTTTACGACAATTAATGGGTTTGTGAGTCATCATTTTGAATTATTAATTATAGATATATATTTTGATATTAATTAATGATTGATTATTAAATCTGCTACAAGCAATAATGGTACACATTCATTAATTTTATATTTAATTTTCATTGCATTACTCTGTTATTTATTTCAAATTACCAGCAGGGCAATTGTGTAAAGTTTGACCCCCCTGACGGCACACCAATCATGGTCATACAGTAGTTTGAAAGATTCATATTCTTCTGGTGGGCGTCACGGTGGTGCAGTGGTTAGCACTGCCTCAACTCGCCTCACAGCAAGAGGGTCGCCCTCTTGGGGCCCTTCTGTGTGGAGTTTGCATGTTCTCCCCGTGTTAGCATGTATTTTCTCTGGGTTCTCCGGCTTCCTCCCACAGTCCACAGACATGCAGGTTCGGTTAATTGCTGACTCTAAATGTCCCGTAGCTGTGAATGTGAGTGTGAATGGTTGTCTGTCTCTATGTGTCAGCCCTGTGATAGTCTGGAGACCTGTCCAGGGTGTACCCCGCCTTCGCCCAATGTCAGCTGGGATTGGCTCCAGCGTCCCCGCGACCCTGAATAGGATAAGCGGTTACAGATAATGGATGGATGAATTCAGTGGATTCTGTCTTACTTGGCCAAACAAACCAAACCAAAAAAAGTGAAGACTCCAGAGTTGTACTAAACCACAGCAAACACTTGACTCGCTGAAAGTTTCCCTCCGTTGTAATAATCCCGCAGCGGTGACATTCGTAACGGCCGTGCATTTCTTCCCACTGTCACGCCGAGAAAAACATTTCCCCATGGATGGTTTTAATGTTAGTCTCTTCAACAGCTGGGGAGGCCGAGAAGTCAATTATATTTCAAGTCATTGAAGCAGCAATTCTCTTATCAGTGACCTGTCAGCTTTGATCTAATGGTGGTGGTGTTTGATTAGCAGGCCCGTATAATGCTGTTGACATCTGGAGTGAAGCTCACCACACCTCCGAGCTACAGTCAGTCTGATGCTGCGCCTCCTCACAGAAAAACAGGTGTAGACGTCTGGACGGGCATCATTTGGCAGATTTGTGTGTGTGTGTGTGTGTGTGTGTGTGTGTGTGTGTGTGTGTACAGCAGTGGAGACATCTACATTAGTCCCCACATTTAGTGAAGTTGAAAAACTTTGAAGATTTTTTTTTCCCTGCAATGCAGTTTTTGTCACCGGTAACTCTACTGTTGATGGCTCTAAACAGGTCAATATTCAACCCCTCACTGGCTTCCCACCAGTGAAAACAGCCAACTGCTTGCTGGAAGAAGAAGATAAGCTAGAATTTATTTATCCCAAGGGAAATTTTTATGCAGCAGTTGCAATACAAAGTAGGAAAGAGTGCAAATAAAACAAGTTATAATCAATAAGATTATCAATAAGGTGCAAGAACCAAATGTACACAATGCCAGAAATGTAAACAAGTTAACGGTAAGTTTCATAAATATAAACTGGTTAACAGTTAAAGGTGCAAATCCAAAATACACACACATGCCAAAAATATAAGGTTAACACTAACAGTAATGGCCAATCCCCACTGAAAGCGTTTTTATAAGCGTTTTTATAAGCGTTTTTATAAGCGTTTTTGACGTCCATCACTCATGCATCATTAAACGTATCAATCAACACTGACCCCGTGTTTTTTTACCCGTAAAGTCTATTTTTGTTGCGTTTAGTGAAGCGTTATCTGCACAGAAAGCTGTTTAAATCATACAGATATCCCGCTGTATATATGTGGTTTGAACTTATTAACCGTGTCTACATTGATCGATCAAGGCTCCTAGTCTGTCTGTGAGCTCACCTGTTTCACTACAGGAAGATTCCCCTCGCTTGCTATGGTGGGCGGAGAAATACAATCAATGAATCAATACATTGGCCTACAAACACTGTTGATTTCTTCCCATGGAGCCGACATGAAAACTATTTTGGTTCAGTAAATGTGTGCTGTCAGTCAGCCTGGTGGAGGAAGGTTAGCCAGCCGCTGTCCCCTTAGCTTCCACAGGAGCTGCTGCTGGATATGCATGGCTGCATGAACTGACCAGTGGATGTGATAATTCTAGAGTCACATCAATGTTTTGCTCCTTTCTGTTGCTTTGCATGAATTGTGCACAGTCTTCTGAATGCTTATTTTGTTGTAATTTCGGCATATTAGTGTCTTATGTTTGTATTTCTTATACTGTCACTGATTTTAGAACATCTTGCGAAAGGCTGCAGTTGAAAAATTTGCCAACTGGCTAACACCAGCACATTGATTAATGTGCGTTGTCTTTATAAATAAAGAAATTAGATTAATAAGTCTTTAGTAATTTTCATTATTACAAATGTCAGCGTAATATTCAATGAGGTTTTCTTACTTCTGAAACAGAACCTGTGAGTTATGGTTTTACTTTGGCTCTCTATTGGCTGATTTCACATCCAAGCTGGAGGTACCACTCCCCCAGGCCTCTTTACTTTACCCCTGCACCACCAGTGCTCCACTCACTTATGTGGTTAACTTATGGCTCGAGTGCCGAGTGATAAAATATTCAGATCTTGCGTCGATCTTTCGCAACCATGGGGCCCATAGAGCTTTTCCTTTAACTCCGCGGTCCAGCCCCGGTCTGGGTCTCATTCAGATGAACGTAGGAAGGGAAATAATTCTGGATTCAGCTATTAGTGCGTTTTACGACTTTTAGGACTTAATGATTTAAATAAGGACTATTAGAGTGTTCCTACTGGGAACTTGATTTACCTGAAAAAAAATTATCCGCTGAGTTACCTACATCTCTTTCCCAATGTAAGTCTATTGGAAAAAGTCTTTTTGGGCCCAATGGCATCACATGATGGACACAGAAGTTGTAGTACCGCCGTTTGACCACTACGAAAATTAGTTTCAAAGCCCGGCGCACTTCTTGGGGGGCTTGGGAGGCAGGCTCTGCAAGCGAGCTAGCTAGTACATGAATCTGGAATTGTTTATTTCACAATAATAGCTGTAGGTGGATTTACAACAAAAGTGTTTGAAACTGTCTAGACTTCCTCATTTCATTATTTATACTGGTATATATGAGTTTAACGGCTCACAAACTATTATAATGTTTGAACCAAGTACCTTATTTAATCTAATAATAAAACAAGAAATTTATTTGAACCCAACTTTTAAAAAATGAATAAGGTCAGTCAAAACAGAATATAAAGCTGTGTAACTGTTAATGAAGAAAGATATTCAAAACATTTGATAAGCTCTTATGACCATTTTGCATGTTCTTTTAACATGGTCCCTAACTATGTCATCTTCTAATTTCCTCTCTTCTCCCCTCTCCTCATTTACTTTCCACTTTTTCCTTCTTTCCTATTTCCCTTATCTCCCTCATTGCCTCTCCTAATCTCCCCCCATGTTCGCTTATTTCATTCCTCCTTCTCTTTCCATTCACATCGCAGCTGTAGATACTGTAGGAGCTGGTAAAGGCACAGCGAGAGAGCTCTCACCTTTAATAAACATTTTGTCATTTACAAAGAGATGCCCGTTTTTTGCACATACATAATTCATAGGCAGGGTTCTCTGTTCTCTCTTAGTAAGAATAAATATCTTTTATTTTTACACCTCCCTCCCTCTCTTCCCCATCTTTCGTCTCCCTCCTCTCCCCGGTCTCATTCCCTCTGATCCCTGCGTTCCTCCACCTTTCCTTGTCATCTATGAAGGATTTCTTTACAAAGCCAAGCAGTGACAGTATGCTGTGTTAGCGTTTACTTTAAACGTGTGCGCAGGGCTGAGCCGTGCCCTGTTTTGAAGACGCAATAACGCTAATCTATTCACCAGAGGCACCGGCTTACACACTCACACACACACTCTGTAGTCCTGGAAGCACATACTGTACACTGTAATACACAGACGGTGTGGTGATAAGGGTGTCTGCGTGGCAGCTTCCACCAATATGCCTTTTTGAAGGTTGATATCAGTTGGTATGGGAGGGGAGATGGGTTTATTCACGGAGACTCTGTACTCCCATACTGTAGGTTGACAAGGCAAATAGAAGACGGCTTAGTAGTTAGGCCATGTCCAATCTTTTGTGGATACATTTGCATTCTCAGTTCCTCATCTGCACTCAGAATAGTAAGAAAATGGTACAGCCATCTCTGAAGCGATGGTGGAAGAGGAGCAGTACACCAGAGACAAACCAGGGAAAACGCATGAAAAAAGCAAACAGAAATGCCTGGCACACGGTAAGAAGTGTAAAAAGTGTGGCAAACAGAATCACTTGGAGAAAAAAAAGAAAATCTGTACACAATGTAACAGAATGTGAGAGTGAGTATGAAGAAATGATCAGTTACTGAAGCAGAGAAGTGGACACTAACAAAGTGAATAATACTCAGCTCTTTGCGGCCATGCTCCTGGGCAGAGATGTTGCAAAAGACTTCAAAGACGCTGCGCATTCATAAGTATGATCTGGATGTAGTGTTCATACCAGGCAGGAAAAGACATGTTGCTCGCGGACACCAGCAGAGTCTTTCTTCATCCTATGGCTCAGTGGAAGCTGAAATAGAGACTCGTATAGGATAACATCAGTATTTTTCAACCCGGACCCTATTTTCCCATGTTTTTGTGTCTAAGTGACTAATGGGGACAACACTTTTGAAATTGGTCCAGTATTGAGGGAGAATGCTGCAGCCGCCAGCCGCTATACAAGCTGTAATGTAATCATTTGGGGCATCATCAGTTTAAACGTCTACTAAAAGTGCTTGTTTTTGCCACCGACAGGCTCAGATTGTTGTAATAAGTGTCTGACAACATTATGGAAAGGACCCTACAGAGAAATGAAACGTTCTTCTTACCTTTCGCAGTCCGTTTGTGTCATGTGACTCGTTGCCGGAAGACAACGGTAGAAACGTGAATGACAAAGGAGAGAGGAGTGCAAATGGGACACCAGTGAGTTTGTTGTGTTGGATTACAGAAAGCGTAGCTTAGTCCATCCTTCCATCCATCTATTTTCTTCCGCTTATCCGCTTATTCCGCTATGAACCCATAACGGTGCAGTCTTTGTTCCCATCTGCAGTGATGAAGCACTTTAAATTTGCTACAGTTCAGATATGTGCCTCAGACTGGCCTCTTCTCAAAGCCAAAGGTAGCAAAAAGTGGACATCCTTGTCGGATTGTTGTTGAAAATAATGAGTCTGAGTAAAAACCCTCCCACTCTACACAGGAATCCTACCTCCACGTGACTGTAAAATCATTGATTAGTTGTGGCCAGTGAGGAATTTTCAACATTTCACAGATAGATCACACTGACTGGGCAAAATACGAGTCTAATCCTAGCTGTGTGGCTGTGATTGTGTCCTGTTTCATTGACAGTCATTGCCTGAGGTTTGGGGGAAAAACAGAACAATAAGCATTTCTTCGTTGTTGGTCTCGCCGTTCAGACCGATCCATAATAACGGCTGAGATCTCTCCCGGTCCCACGGGTCTGATCTGTACCGACCCCATCCAACCTGTGCCTCTGTTAATGCTCCTTGCCTTCAACTGACCAATCAGGCGCCTGTGCTCTGCTTTGAGAGGTTAATGAATCACAATAACCGTGGTGACTCACAGATGCCTCTGGGTTTACTGTAGCGACCGTACTCCAAGCATGTGTCATCTCTGAGCACCAGTGATGTCAGTCATCACAGATGCTATTAGCCCGAAGAGAAGCCACTGCCTTCCTTTTCAACTGAGCCTTCATGTGTGTGTGTGTGTGTGTGTGTGTGTGTGTGTGTGTGTGTGTGTGTGTGTACATGCATGTGGAAGTGGGTGTTGCATCCTGGTTTCCTTGTTTGGCTGTCTGTTGATCTGAATCTTTGTTTTGTTTATTTGATGGTGTTAAATGATTGGTCATACCCAGACTGCCTCTGAATAATAATCAAGAAGACATTGTTTTAACCTTTGTGTGTGTGCGTATGTGTGTGTGTGTGTGTGTGTGTGTGTGTGTGTGTGCGTGTGTGCGTGTGTGTGTGTGTTTCATTTATAATGACATTCTCTGAGCCTCTCTAGGCACTGGCAACTGGAGCGTTACCTGTGATGCAACAGTGCCCCCTGCAGTAGGAAACCACATGTGTCTTGTCAGCTGTGTAAAGGATTGATGGAATCAGAGCTATGATTTGTGTATGCAAGTATGGTTGTTTATTAGTTAGGTTATCTTAGGTTAGCATTGCAGATTAGATAGGATTAGTTTCCCCCTGTTGTTGTTGAAGTATTAGAGTTGTAATGATACATCCAGGGCCAGATGAACCTGCTGGGGGGCCCAGGGGCAAAAATAAGTTCTATATCCTCTCTCCTTTTAGCTCTATTTTTGGGTCTCCTCCATCTCTTGAGAAAAAATATCTGGCTTTTTACCTGCCTGATTCTCCACTATGTTCACCAACTAGTCTCTAACTGTGTCTGTCTGCTGTTTTGCTGCTGAGCAGGTCCTGTACAGTGGGTTTATCAGAGTTTTTTGATGAAAACAGCTGCCTGCTGCTAATGGGAACAAACTTGATGAGAGTGGTTAGAATGAACCAAAGGTTGTGGGCCGTAAAACCTAAACAAAGAATTCAATAAAAGATGCTAAAATGCTCTGTAAAGTTGATGGGAACGACAGAATTGATGATATTTCTCTGTGGGTTCGCCACCATCAGCAGAACCTTCCACATTGCATGTGGTCATTTGGCCTATTATTGGTCTAAAATATTGATTGGTGCAGTTGATACAGGACTCCTCTAGAAAACAAGGGCCTCAACTTTTCCTGCTAGGGCCGGAGTCGATAACGTTACTCGCTCCCGTCGCCGCCACTCTCTCTCTTTTGCTTCACCACTCACTTCCCACTTACACACACACACTCTACGCACTGTCTCTGCTCCAAATGACTCTAGAAAGGGCCATTCACGATGTCGCGTCGGCCACCGTGGCAATCAATCTTGGCACACTGGAGAGGCTTCAGTTGGTTGCAATCTCCTCACCTCACCACTAGATACCGCAAGATCCTACAAACTGGACCTTTAAGATTTAATATCTTATTTGATTTATATTGTGCTTTAGTGGTTTATATTACCAAACAAATTAGCAATTAATCCAGTTACCAGAGACAAATTGGTACACAGTACGCAAGGGGCCACTGAGGCCCCTTCAGCTCTGGTGCCCTAGCGCCATTGCCTGCCTTGTCCGTTGGTAAACAAAGAAAAATGGGATTCACTATGTAAATGTGCACAGAGAATGGGAGGGTATACAGTCCATTTAAAACACTCAGACATTAAGTGCTAAAATCAAGCGTTAATCAAAGCATATAGTAACAGGTGCAGAATAAACAGCAATTCTAGTATTTCAAGGAGCTGCCTCAGCCAGTGCAAACGAACACATGTAGTGGAAATCACTGTGAGGATGAAGGTGTGTATTCAGAGAGCCAGTCACTGCAGTCTACAGAAATGCAATCTCCATTCCCTGACTGAAGATGATGGGAGCTAAGTGAGAAAGAAATATTACAGATATTATTGCAGTGTCTCTCACCCAAGGTCTGCCTTGGTGGTGCAAAGACCATAGCACAGGTTACGATAATCACTGGCAGCGCTCTCCGTCTCTCTCTTTGTTCTCTTGTTTAATGAGTGGAACATTCTGTTACTTACCTCGTCATGAGTAAATCAATAGTGGGCTAAAAGACGGTCCCATTTAGCAAGGTGACTGCTAAAGGTAGCAAACTATTGATCCGCCCAAATGAGCCTCGCCAAACTTTATAAACAAAAAAGGAGGAGGAGAAGTGTCTCGCTTTCTCCTTCTAAACACAGTTTCAACAGCAAATAGAGATGTCGAGTCGAAGTGAGAATTGATTGGAATAGTAGAGGAGTGCAGAATGAGTTGATTCACTGAAAATCTCACATCTCCATGTTAAAGAAGGAGTTCATTGAAGTCTGAGTGACCAATTTATACAGGTTTTTGCTTCATTGCTTTCTTAGGAACAGTCTGATATAAAGAGAAATATTATTAAAGGCAGGGTTGACGATGTTCTCCAGTAGACACTATTTGTTATATTGGTTGAAATGGTCTTCACACCCAGACAGCGATCCATTACTGATGAGCTCTGAAAAAGGACCGGATAAAGAGCCGTCATCTGTAGCTGCTGTAATCCTGTAAAAACATCTACCAATCACTGCCTCGCGGTCTGCTTGGAAAGAACCAATCAGATGCCTCCCTGCCTCCCTGCTCGTACTCTACCCTTGGCGTGCACCAGCCTGAACTCAAAGCGCGTCGCCGCCACAAGTTTACTGGAGAATGGAAGAGAAAACTCAGCCCTGCAGTAGCACTGCCGCGGTTACTTGTCATGAGGTAGCGTTGTTGAGTTGAGGTCCTCTCTCCGCTCTGTGTCTGTGAAGTAGTTACGATGCGGTGGTGCTCGTGCATGTGTGTGTGTGGGGGGGCGTTGCCTTGGAAGGAGCCCCGAGGGGAGGTGGGGGGGTTTAGACGGAGCTCCTGAGGCGATTCTACTTTCACATTATGCTAGCTTCTCAACATCGTCGACCCTATCTTTAATTTGTCATCCTATACAGAGTCAGATAAATAGACTGATATCAGTTTTAGGGATGCACCGATACCAGTATCGGGTATCGGATCCGATGCCACTTTACGGCAATGTGACGTTAACCGACAAGAGTAGTGCCTTTGTGCAAGACTACTGTAGCTGAAGCACCTAACAAGCCGCCCAGCTACAACGATGACCCGATGCACAAACAGGTTAAATCCATCATTTACCACCAGCTGCAGCGTATGCACAAGAGTCTCCAGTTCACCCGTCCAGGAGAGTCAGAAGCCACAATGTTACGTGCGTTGTCGTGAACACAAGCAGCCACTTCAGTCTCCACCGCATCAATTAGTTTAGCTGCGAGGTTGTCAGCAATGTGTCTGCCTGGCATACACTGTCAGGGTCTCGACCAAGGCCGGCGTAGTGTTAAATGGTAAATGGACTGCATTTATATAGCGCCTTTCTAGTCTTCCGACCACTCAAAGCGCTTTACACTACATGTCAGCACACACATTCATACACTGATGGTGCTAAGCTGTCCATCAGGATCTAATCTAAATACTCATTCACACACCGATGGCACAGCCTTCAGGAGCAAGTTTGGGGTTAAGTTTCTTGCTCAAGGACACTTCGACATGTAACCGGAGGAGCCAGGGATCGAACCGCCGACCTTCCGATTGGTGGACGACCTGCTCCGGTCCGGTCGAGAGAGAGAACATGTGTGTTTTGATGAGTATGAAGTCAGCATTAATGTTATAGCTGGAAACCTAGCAGTGCGGTGTGCGTACAGTTTGTTGGTGGACCCAAGCCAAGTTCCCGTGTCTCTCGCCAGCCACCTGCTAATTAAAGTGAAGGGGGTTAGCCCTACGGCACTTAAGGTGGGCTGACCTTTAAGGTAGACCAGCTATTGTCCTTTAAGTGACGAGCCACTGTTCTGAGTGTTGCTCTGCTTTTTTTCTTTTAATATTTAAATGGTTAATTAGTCAGATATTTCATGGCTGAAAAGTTGGGCACCGTTGCCTCACAAGCAAGAGGGTTCCGGGATCAAACCCGGCTATTCTGTGAGCATGTTCTCTCCGTCTTAGCGTGGGTTTTCTCCGGCCAAATACTCCATTGTGTGCACATAGCCTCCTGTAGTGTATATCAGTAGTATTTTATAGCCAGATTCCCTTTCAAGAGGTAGAAAACCCTTTTGGCACACTTTGGGTATCCAAGTGGCCAAATGGAGAGTCTGCCTGGTCCTATCCTTACTAAAACCTTTGTACAATCTATGTGCTTTATACCTGCTTTGGCACAGTTGTAGTCAAGGAGTTGCTGAATGAATTCAGTGGCATCTCTTTGCATGGCATTTGCATTTCATTTTGGGTATGTCTGTCTAGGCGAACCACACCTTCCAGCACCCCTATAGGGCTTAAGGGGTTAATTTACATCCACAACTTAAATAATGTAACAAAGTTACTTATTTTAAGCCAAAACACAATGTTTTACTAATCCCAACCAAGTAGTTTTGTTGCCTAAACATAACCAAGTTTTTGTGTGTTTTTGTTTTCACCAAAGTTATTACAAATCATCCTGAGGGGAACATGAATGTTTGTTCAAAGTTTCATGACAATCCATCAAATAGACATATTATAAATATACCAAAGAATAGGGCCGAGGTAGATTGAAAAAAACGCATGACACAATAATAAGAGAATCAGTAGCCACAGGCTGCACTAATTCATCTTCCCGTCCTCTTTAAAACTTTGAAAAGTTTAGAAAGTCTGAACATCTGCAATTCCATGATAACTGAGCAAACTCCACCCCCTGATCATGTCAATGAATTAATTCTTTCTTTACTCTCTCCATCTTTGTTGCGATATCCCTCTTATTGCTGTAAGGTATTTTATATTTTGTCCATCTGTTGTGCTAAATCATATGGTTATGGAATTGTGATAATCCTGTGGTTACATTAAATGACTCCATTAAAAAGATAGTTAGTGCCAGAATGTGGTCCTTACAAATACAGTAACTGTAACGGTTATGATGCAAAAAGAGAAGAACACATAGAGCCAAATGTAATCTAACCAGACATTTTGATACTTGGAAAGTGGTAAATTATTCCTCTGCTAGATATTCTGTCTTTCTCTGGTGAGGACACATTTGGGCTTACTTTTACCGTTTAAATAATGAGTAATGAAAGTGGCAGAAAAATGCATCCATTCTAAAATAAACAAAGATAATAGCAGTACTTATCAAACTCACATCACAGCCATTAGTTCTGTCAGATGGGTGCTGCCAAAACCACCTTCACCCATCAATGCCCTGCAATCAATTTCATTATTTGACTGTTGCTGTCTGGCATCTCTCGCTCTCTTCTGCCTGATCCTCTGCAACTTGTTTGCCGGCTCATCTTTTTGCATGCCCACCCACCCGCCTGCCAGTCTGCAAATCTGTCTGCCTTCAAATCAACCTCTCTGGCCGTGTCAGTGTCTCTCCTCCTCTCGCAGCCTCCTGCAGACCCACCAGTCCTGCTCTTGTCACTAATGTCTGCTCCCTCTCCTTTTCATGGTCAGACGTGCTGAAAAGTGTAGAGAGGCTCCTGATTTCAAAGCCAGTATACCTCCTCTTCACTTCATCCATCCCTCCATCTATCCATCCACATCCATCTGTCTGGGTCAGTCTCAGAATAGCCAAACCATCGGGGGAGCCACACATTAGAGCAATATACATCGAATTATTGTCCATATAGACAGGAACATCAGGATACAGCACACGGGGGTAAAGGTTAGGTAAGTAGAGATTCATGCAGTGTTGCTGTATTTACATGTGATGCTGTCCTGAAACAGCTTCTGTTCCATCATGTATTTTGGCATAGAGAATTTCTTTCTCAAAATCAAAAACACAATACTGGGATTTTCTATCCATGTTCTAAGCCAAATGCCCAGCATCATGTACTACTTGATATCATGAGGGGCAGATACCATTTTACTTGCTAGTGAAGTTTGACATATTATTTTGTTTGCATCCAACAATTAATCTGTGATGAGGGTTCGATAGTGTGGCGGGCTAGATTTTTAAAGCCTAAAAACAGAGCCATGAGGAGGTGCAGAAGTCTAGTTTTCTCTCAGAACACTTGAATTACAATATGCTGAAAGGTTATTATGGAATTTTTGCCCAATGATGCCAAAAAATTGTTGCCTACTGAAGCTTTAAAACCCCCTACTTTATTCATTCATGGAGCCCTGCAAGTCACTGCTTTTCCTACAACCCTGACCTGCAAATATTTCAGAATAAAAGCCTTGTGTTAGTGAAGGAATTCTGTCCACAGAAAAAAATGCTTGAGGGATTTTATTTTGAAATGAAAGCAGGAAGTGTTGTTTTAAAAATGAATCTTTACTTTCTTCATGTCTAGACATCGAAACTGTAGTTATGTTGCCGATACGATGTCAATATACTGTCAGACGATCATTTTCACTGTCTGTTGTTGCTGTGAACCGCGCGGCTTCGGGTAAAAATAGGCGAGACTTCGAATCTCTAGAAAAGACGGAGCCGAGCAGCGCTGGCGGCTGTGGCTCAGAGGGTAGAGCAGGTTGTCCACCAATCAAGAGGTCGGTGGTTCGATCCCCGGCTGCTCCAGGTCCCATGTCGATGTGTCCTTGAGCAAGACACTTAACCCCAAATTGCTCCCGAAGGCACCCATCGGTGTGTGAATGAGTATTTAGATTAGATCCTGATGGGCAAAGTTGGCACCTTAGCAGCCTCTGCCATCAGTGTATGAATGAATGGGTGAATGCTGACATGTAGTGTCTTTGCGCTTTGAGTGGTCAGAAGACTAGAAAAGCGCTATATAAGTCCAAGTCCATCCAAGTCCATTTCCATACAAAGGTCACATGTTATGCAAAATGCACTTTTTCATTGCTTTTCAAATTGTATGTTAGAAAATGTGTGTACCAAAGAGTCAGTCAGCTCCATATGATGTATTATGAGGTTTGTTGTAACATAGAACCACCTCCAGCTAGGTGACGGAGTACCTGGTGAATCCACCTCGCCGTCCACTATCGTGATTCCCTTGCTATCGCGGACCTGGTAAAAGGGTACGAGCGAAATAAGCTACTTGTTCTGTTGTTGGCTGCAAGAAGATATTTACATGTGCAATTTGGCTGCATTTACCACAGTTTTCCAGTGAGACATCAGCCATGAGTTCAAATTCTGCGCACGTTCTCATTTCTATACACCAGGCAAATTACTTCATAAAGTGGGCATGATTGGATTGTCTGTTTCATGAAGTTAGATAACGGCCCCAGAGTCCAATGTCCAAGGTTTCAGACGCTGTAAGACGATCCCACGAGCACTGAGTTTTAAGCATACTGAGGCCTTGAGCATGACTACCTTTTTAAACGTATTAGTTTAGCAGTGTTTCTAGAAAGGATCTTAATGATACCCATCCCTTGTTGTGTGTGTGTGTTGTGTGTGTAATGATGAGCATAGAAGGCCGTCATGTAGTCGGACAGACAAACAGTATAAATGAACTGGTTTCAATCAGGCAGTCCAATGGAACAAATCTCTGAAGTCTCTCCCGATACAAGATTGCCCTCTTGTGAGAGCACCGGACAGGCGGTTGAAGCGGGTTAAACATCTTCTTTCATTCTGCACTCGTCTCTCTTTAGAGAAATGGTTGACTCTCCCCTGAAATAAAGTGAGAATCCCACAGATAGAAAGCAAGTGAGAACAACAGGAGGATGAATGAGGAGAAGTGAGAGGGCCGATGTAGGTTTCATAAAGCTGATAGAGGGCAGAGTGATGGAGCAAATTGATCAGGTTATATCTGGCCATAAAGTCATCCAAATCAAATAACAGGCCCCTCTGGGCTGTTTTCCTCTTTCACTTTCTGGGACCGGCGCCCAAAGATGGCCTTATTTCATGTCAGTAAATATCTCAACTGTTCTCACTCTCGCTTTAACACAAACACACACACACATACATACAAACACGGTGCTGTTATTGGTCTGTCTCTCAGTCTTCTCAGTCATTATGCCTAAACTCTGTCATTACAGAGCTGAAATAGAGCTGTGTATCACCACATGACACTGAAATTCTATTTTCTTTGTAACTACACCAGGCCTGGACTGATATGGGAATGATATCCAGTATTTTATGTTGAGACTTGGGGAGGCACAACAAGTTGTAAACATAACACTGATCTATTATCACCTTATGAAGTTCAAATAGTGAATGTAGTAGCAAACAGTTGCTTATTTGCAAAGCTTGAAAAGTCAAATGTCAATTGCCTGATGGAAAATATAAAATTTAAAATGCCAAATTGAACATTTTTTATTTAAAATGTCAAATGGTAAAGTGCAAACGCAAAAAAAAGCAGGTTTTTTTTATATTTAAGCTTTTAAGCTTTTCCATTTCCCATTCTGAGTTTCATATTTGATGTTTCCCATTTCCTATTTCTATTCCTATTTTTTATTTAATCTTTTCAGTTTAAGCTTTCAGTTTGAGCATTTCCAATTAAGCTTTTGTAAAATAATATTCTTTTTAATTAGATGTCTTTTAATTTTCTATTTGGACTTTTAATTATAAATATTAACAAAAAATATCTTACGAGTTTTCACTTCTTCAGCTTCTCTTTATTCACTTTCTCTTCCGTTTTACTGCATATTTTCAGATTGAGGCAGGACCAGCTCTGTTGACTCTTCTGCGCAGTTGCTTGTGTGCAGTGTATTGATATTTCCTCCCCTTTCCAAAATAACTGTCTCCAAAATGATTGACGGAAGTGGTTCCCTGCGGACAAAATAAAGCAGCTTTTATCGATATCCATCTTTTTTAATTGCAAATTCAGTCCAGTCCCCAGTTTTACAATGATCATTCACTTTAGAAAACTTCTGCTTTTTCTCTTTACCACCACAGATTTACTGTGTTGAAAATCTATTTCAACAGGGGGATGTGTTTGTGAATAATACAGTTGTGTAAATGATCGGTCACTGTTGCGGCGTCTAGACAAATGGGAAGCTATATCCTATATGCAGTTATGCTTGAAATCCCACAATCGTAATTTAGGTTAATGGTTTTCTTTTATGAATTTGCTTTGATCATTTTTGCAGGTTCCATTCTGTTTTTGTCACGCATCAAGACATGAGGGAATTTAGGAGGAGAGTAAATCCTCCTGTGCTCCCTCTCCACATGTCTCCTCTGTCTGATTCTCCTGGTGGTGGTCCTGCAGGCGGTGAGGAAGCTCCAGCTTGGTTTTCACCCCACCGGAGAGCTGCCACCAGGGACCGATAGATGAGGGAAGAGGCTGCTCTCTGTGGGGGTTCCTTCCTCAACCCTGCAGCTCCATCCCATCTTCTCTCTCTCTGACGCTGGGCCAGGGCAGAGACTAAGGCTGCATTCACACCAAATCAAGCGTTGCGGTGAAAACGCCAGTCCTCCCGTTCATCTGAACCAGTATAGTGCAAGTCCAAAACGTGCCTGTTCAGAACGGACCGAATGTTTGGCCTGTGGCGTTGACCCGCTCATACAAACAACTGCACACTCGACACAGCGCTTCCTTGAGTCCTGAACAATACACCTGCATAACATAGTTGGCTGGGTGACCTGCAACAAATCCTGGTTGAGGAATGGAACGCCATCCCACAGTAACGTGTGACCAGGTTGGTGACCAGCATGAGGAGGAGGTGCCAGGCTGTTGTGGCTGCGTATGGATCTTCCACCGCTACTGAGGCTCCTGACGGTGTATTAAATTAATAAAGTGTAAAATTGCCAATATGTCTTGTTTGTTCCTTGTTACTGATAGAGAGGTCAATCATCCAATCCACCAAACAACTCAAAACAAGAGTCAACACCAACAGGAGAATACACTGTTTACCATTGACAGAGCATTTTGGCAAATTTTTCTTGGGCGCTACCCACATAATCAGCTGTGCTGCTCATCCCACAAATGCATGATCCTTACAAGTTGGACATCATTGTGAAGTTAAATAAACAGGCTTTCCAACGATGTAGAATACAATGCCAATTACCATTGTAACAACAGAGAAATAATCAACCAAACACAAATTTCCAAACTTCTTTTTCTGAGTTTATATTACGCCTAGCAAAGTGAAATCTTATACTTACACTTAAATTGAAGCGTTATTGACATTACAGAGTTGTCCGTCCTAATTGGAATTCTTCCAACCAGAGAAATTCAATTTTCATTAAAACTAATTATGATAATGAATCACATTTTCTGCCTGATATTTATAGTATTTGATAACAGACATAAGGATTCACTTTACTGGTAAGTGTAACATATAACGTGCTACACTCCGC
Organism: Adelosebastes latens; assembly: GCA_916700685.1. Classification (NCBI taxonomy): domain Eukaryota; kingdom Metazoa; phylum Chordata; class Actinopteri; order Perciformes; family Sebastidae; genus Adelosebastes; species Adelosebastes latens. The sequence goes on from CAKAKR010057587.1 coordinate 32,823, forward strand.
ACCAGTAATAATATCAGTTAGAACTGAAGCATTAATAAAACTGGTCCTCAAGATACAGTACGCTGCTGCTCAGAGTAGTGCGACGTACGGTATCGTAGGGGCTCGTGAATTCAAAGACCACCATGCACCTTCATCACAACATTATATAGAAGTCTAGGAAAGACGGGTGACGAGAATCAATAATCAATAATTTGACACAAAAACGGTCCGCCAGAGTCCGACATCAGAACTGCGCCCATAGCAACGGTCTGTTATACATAGCAACGGTCTGCTATAAAGAAATAACAGACCATAGAATGCTGTGATTGACCAATCAGAATCAAGTATTCAACAAAGCTGTGTAATAAATTATTATATTAAGTATTAATTTTGGGCAGAATTACCAGATATAAAAACAGATACAGTATCACAGATAAAGGTGTGGCCTTTTTAAAAAAAACTATTAGCATACAAATATTTCATCTTTTCTTTTTATCTTTAAATATATTTGACATTGAAGCGGCATATCCATCGTGCATTATGTTTCATATTGTTTAAAGCTACAGTACATGACACACATAAATGTAAAGTTCAGTATCATGATCTCACTCAGAGGGACAGTCAAATTTCGGTCTAGATTTTTTATGAATATTTCAGTTTCCTTTCAGTCAGACATACTGCAGTTTCAGTCTGGTACCAGTTAGACTTTTTTAGTTTGGTGCTCAGGGAAGCTCGATAACTACAAGGCTGTGTTTTGGCCT